>CABEEJ010000117.1:41770-70095 GCA_901482245.1 Timema douglasi
TATATATATATATATATATATATATATATATATATATATATATAATTTTATCTGACGTCACTAAGCATTTTAAGCAATCTACCCAAGAAGTATTCTTATTTAAAGCTTACAAAAATAAAGTCATTAAATTAAATAATAATTAGGGGTTTTGGTATTTTAAGAATATATTTTAGTAAAACATTTATTAATGATGGCAATCTAGGAATTAATCAAATGGAATAATAGTTTTCTAAGGGGGTTTAAGTTTGAATAAAAATTATTAATAATTCCAAAACTTAATTACTTAGCAAAAATCTTTGTTTAATTACTTTTAATTTCATTTTTAAATATAGATATATTTAGGTACGCTCATTGTTAAAATGAATATGTTTATTTATTTAGAAAATCACGGGGTTAAATATATTATTTTTAATAAATATTAGTTTATAAAACATCACAATATTTTTGAATACAAGTTTTCAAATAAAAAGTTAATTAGAAGATTTATTTCTCTATAGATAATCATTGTTTATTTTTACAATGAGTTTCTTAAATGTTTTGCCTTGACATTTACGGTAATTTATAGTTAGACTAAACTATTTCATGGATACCCTCAGAACACAGTCTCATAAATATTAATTTTCTGGAAATATTTTTGTCAATTTTTATCTTCATAAAGTCTGAAGGTAATAAAACACTCAAATAATATTTTAAATATATAGGTTTTGGTAACTAAACATATCTCTTTCATAAAGAGGAGCCATACCAGATGAAATTTATTTCAGAACACAAATTATGTTGGATTTATTTATATATGTAGCAGTTAGTGATACCTGCTTGAAATATTGACGCATTTAGCAAGCACAGGTTATATATTATATTCGTCAATAAGTTCAAATAAATCTTATATTTGTCAGATGAATGTTAAAAACTATAGGGAAAACGCTGATATTAATCATTTACATAAGTAAAAATTTCCCATAAAGGTTATATAGTGTATTTGAAAAAAAATAAGTCTCAAATTTATTATGTGATTCAAATTATGTACGTTAACTCCAAATAAAAGATTAAGTAGATATTCACATTGTTTTTAACTGTGACTAAATATCTGGCTCCTAGTATATAATCTGGTTAGCTGGTGACAAAGAGTTCGGGGCCTGTAAGTTGTATTGAGTATAGTTTTACAAACTTAGTTTCCCGCACTATCAATGAAAATTCTAGAAACATTCCGATTCATACTCTATTAAAGAGGTTAAATGAGGATAGCCAAGACGTGTAGAATGAGGCAATTTTGAGAAAAATTAAAATCAAATTCTAACATGTGCTTTGTTTAATATATATAAATAATTGTAAAGTAAAAAAAGTTTATAAAAAAATTAACATTTTCATATACAATAATAAATATTTGAGCTTTTCTGACATTAAATACCAATAATAATGCTAATTTTAAATATTATTATTAAAAATGACTCGTTATTAAATGTGTAAATATGATGAACAAAATTAACCTTTATGTTGTGGATTTGAAGCTAAAATAAACCTATTTAAAGCGAAACCATTTTAAGTACACTGTTATAATTTATTTCCTGCATGAGTTCTTTGTAAATATGACTAGATGAAGGTACAATTTATTTTTATAAACTTGTTATATATTTTCAATGTAGTATTGTTGCGTGATAGGACCATGAATGTATTTACAAATCATTTTCTGGAGGCTCTAGTTAAAAAAATTGAGAAGGGGAAAAATTTCTTGCCAACTGCAATCTAAATTCTAATTTCTTATCAAGCTTATGAACATATTATAGAAGCACTGCTGTAGTAAGATAATATAAGAATATGTTATAGAAGCATAGCTCTAGGAAGTTAAATATATTAATGAATTTAACATTTCATTTTAAGAATTATTTATAAATACCTTCAAGTACTTATACGTAAAATATTATATATTTTCAATTTGGTTTAATTTCCAATACTCTCATCAGAAGGAATTCTCTCACCAGTGGTGCTCGCATAGGGAAATGTTTTTTCTAAATTTAAAATATAGTTTATAAATGTGGACACTAAAACGTATAATCCTTGACACAGGACGAAACAAAGTGGCTAAGTTGTAAGGCACAGTCAAATACCTCATGTTTGATTTTGTTTCATGTGTAATCTTTCAACCAATATTTAAATCCTTCTCAGGAGTTAATAAATTATGAGTATGTTAAAAGTATCCTAAAAAGCTTAAAGTTAAAATATCGATATAAAAAGTAATTCAAACAATCAGAAAAATAGTAAATAAATTATTGGACTAGAAACTCAAACAGATCCAATCAACTTTAAGCTCTGATTTGCTTGTATACGGGGTGTTAGGAAACTCATACCCAAAACTGCAAATATAGCTTGTTTGAAACTAAAGTAATACAAAATCCCTATACACTTACATCCGGAAATCTATTCTCAAATCATTAAATTGTTTTCACAGTTTTGGTGTACAGCACCAGAAAAACGAAGCTTTGCAAGCATGCGTGTACAACAGGTTGCATAAGAGATAGGCGCGCAGCACACAAATGTTATAATGGCAATAGGTGTAGTGCTACGCACCTAGCTCCTATGCAACCTGTTGTACACGCATGCTTGAATAGCTATGCTTTCCCGGTGCTGTAAACCATAACTGTGTAAACAATTTAATGGTATAGGCATAGTTCTCCGGATGTAAGTATATAGATATGTTGTATTACTTTGGGTTCAAACAAACCACATGTGCAGGTTGGGCTATGAGTTTCTGAACATTCTGTATACCATATATTTAATTCGAGACAAAAAATTTCTTATACAATATTGGAGAGCCCTCAAACTTATGTTTACGTCTTACAAACTCCTACACAAACCAAAAATATAGGTGAAAACTGTATCGGTGGCCTCGTGGTCTAAAGCGCTACTCTCGCAATAGACTTGACTGCCGATGATGGGTGGATCGAGGTTAGAATCTTGGTCGTGTGTACTGAGGGTAGTTTTTGTAAAAATGTTTTACATTTATCCTCCATGCAAATTAGCGTATATTTTCTTTAAAATTCATCTTCCTCATCCCAAAAAGCACTAGCGTAACTATTACATAAACGTATAATCTGAACGGGTATAAAAAGCGTGGTTCCAAGCAAATTAATAAATATAAAGATGTAGAATCGTTATTTCACTTTGTGATAGATAATAGTATTGAGGTAAATTAAGTCTGTTTGTAGGCCTATATATAAATAATATTGTGTCCATTAACTTTAAATTTATATTTGTCCAGCTTTTAACGCAAACAATTTTGCAAATTGAGCTAGAGAAAGATTTGAATAGATTTTCTACAAAATGGTTTGCGTTGAAAGATGGAAATATATTAATTTAATAGCAACGATAAATAAATCTTTTATTCTATTATCATAATATAGTGTTAACACATAATTCCCTTAACTTATCTTAACGTGTGATTACTTATATTCATAATTTTAGTTATGTATAAGACTTTTAGTTTTCACGCCATTCCCAATTATTTAAAATCTGTAACCTTCAACGTTTTAAACAAATTTATTTATCTGATTTAAAACCTATATTCGATAAAAAAAAAGTCCTAATTGAAATCTCAAGCAGAGAGATATTTTTTTTTTCATTACGTTCAACACTGGGACATTATCGACTTGATTCTAAGATGGTGGATGAGAAAAGTAGCTTAAGTAACTTAAGCTAGGTCTACAAAGTACAACCCCCCACGCTCCCAGCGGGATAGTTGGTCAACAGTGACCGATGTCTTACTTAATTGGTTGCCATCGGGCGCCGGCTAACCGGGGGGTCTGGCTGGAACTTCTCAGAACACTTAAAGTCAGTTTCTGTAACATTTTGTTCAGTCTTGAGCAAACAACGTGGATATATATGGGATAGCTTCAGTAAAAATGATATGGAACCCTTCTCTACAGTACTTCTCCATGGGATTTGTCAAACAAATGTAATGAAAGCTTTAAGACCTCTAACCCGCCTCGGTGGCTTAGTTGGCTAACGTGCTTGTCGTGTTGAGCTTGACTGCTGAGGACGGGTAGATCGAGGTTCGAATCTTGGTCGGGTGAACTTGGGGTGGTTTTTCCTAAATGGTTTTCCACTCTCCCTCCACGAAAATGCGGGTTCACTTCCTCTAATTCAACCTTCCCAATTCCTAATCCACTAGAGTAATTAGTCCTTAAAGCGTATAACCCGAACGGGTAGTAATACGCGGTGCTAAATATTATTATTATTATTATTTAAGACCTATAAAAGTTCAGTGACTGCTAATAGTTTGTTGTACATTTTAAATAGTTTAATATTTATAAACACATTCTTAGGTTTAGTTTATTGGTGGGACTACTACCGTAAAATATGACTGAAGATTTAAATACCTCCTGTGGCTCTTTTTTTTTAACACCGCTTCTTACTGCTCATTCAGGCTATACGCCTATGAACAGTATTAAATACACTCATAGTTTAGTAATGAGAACGTCTGATTTTAGATTAAGTGTACCCGAATTTGTGTGTAAAGAGATAAAGCGAGAGATAGTGGTAAACCATTTAGAGTAAACCACCCTCATTACACCCGACCGGGATTGAACAACGATATCCCCGGCATCGGAAGTTTACTCTATTTCTAGAGTAGCGCCTTAGACCAAGCGGCCACCAAAGTGCGTCTTTGGTTATTGATTTTGACAGTAATTATATGAAAATATTATTTCAATCAAATCTAATACACAAAAAATTCAAGGGGAAAGTTTTTCACTAGGCTACGTATAAAATTTCACTCGACACCGCAAAAAAATATCTCCTATTGTTAATATGATAAATAAAAGTATATTCATAAATTATTTCCTTAAAAGGCTTATTAATGAGGGATCAGATGTAAACTGGTTTTGTTAAATATTAGTTTCAAATTGGTTATTTATCCAAAGTTAGAAAATAGTAATTATTTTTAATATATTTTATTTCTTACTATATAATATAAACGTCTGGAGAGTTTGGTTCCAGTAAATAGTTCAATTTAATTTCCGTTAATTTAATTTTAATAATATCTTATAGATGGAGCTTAGGAAAAAATTTGCTTTAATAATCTCCCCTTGTTTTATCAGCTATAAAAGGTCTCAAATATAATAATATCTAGCACCGCGTCTTACTACCCGTTCGGGCTATACGCTTTAAGTACTAATTACTCTAGTGGATTAGGAATTGGGAAGGTTGAATTAGAGGAAGTGAACCCGCATTTGCGTGGAGGGAGAGTGGAAAACCATTTAGGAAAAACCACCCCCAGTTCACCCGACCGAGATTCGAGCCTCGGTCTCCCGATCCTTAGCAGTCGAGCTCAACACGACAAGCGCGTTAGCCAACCACGCCACCGAGGCAGGCGTCTCAATTATAAAAACAAATATTAAAACTATAACTTCACTCTATGTCACTATTTTATTTGCATTTATTTTGATCTATCCAGCGATGTAGATTTTATTTGACGATAATACAGTGATTTGTGTTGATTTGTTTATATAAGAAGTTATTGACGTTAAACTAGTTACTAAGAAGGCCTATTGTATTAATTAACAGGTTTACATCCGGCTAGTATTAATTACTCACTAGCTATAGAGATATGTCGGAAACGATGCTCAACCGTTTCGTGTTATCAGTTTCAAGGGTGCATCGTGACACGAGTAGTAGAACGTAGTCGGCTCGCTGTGGCCGCTGGTATTGATCGAGCCAGGGATACGTCCCTTACACCCTCGCAAACAAGGCTTAGCCCTCCTGCCTCACAGTCCCTCGACTACCCCCCTCGCCCTTAATATACCACATGAACTAAACATATATCCAAACAATTCCACAATCTATGTGTTAGGCTTCACGCCACGACCCATTAGTTGGCCGTTCTAGCGGCCGAGCGGAGATGACAGGGAGGCAAAGGGGGATTAGGCAACCAATCTGGGAGAACAGGGTTTGATTCCTGAAATGTCTTTACTAATGTTTTTTTTTTTTAGTGTGTGTTTGTTTCATCAGTTTGTTACCAAGATATTGAAAACAGTTGCAATGATTTTGGTTCGTAGGGTTAATGATAAATGCAAGGCTATTTTGTAATTTGTATTATGAAATTATATATTAAACCTCATTTCTTATCAAATGTATATCTTCACAAATACTAAACATTTTATTAGCTACATATAAAGAACTGTTTTTTCACAAATGTAAAATATTGAAATAACAACTACATTTATTCACTTTTCACCTATTTAAATAACCGAGGATCACCGAACATGGGGAGTCCACCATGGGGAGCCCGAAACCAAATCAATATGTTATCAACCCTTCCTTCACCTCTGACAAGACATCTTGTGAATGTGAGGAATGCCAGGCCTCCACCGTGGTTCGGATTCCACGTTAAACTGTAGGTCCTCCATTTCATCTCACAATCACCCTACCATTACACATTAGCGTAAGTGCGTATAACCCGAACGGGTAGTAAGACGCGGTGCTAATAATAATAATAATAATAATAATATGTTATCACCACTTAATTTATATATATATAACTAAACCTAGTAACTAAGTATGTTACACCTTAATAAATATAAATTAATTGTGTGAAGGATTTTTATACCAAATTAAAATCTGTTTGTGTTTAAAGTGTATCCACAGAAAATGCTATTTTATTTTAAAAATTCTATTTTAAATGATTACAATAGCTAGTGGGAATGGAAAAATTCTCCTAATCGTTGTGTCACAAGTTTATTATATAATATTAATATTTTCAGTATATTTAAGAAAAACTCAAGTTTCATTTTATTCAATATATAGTGTCTACGTTTTATATAGATAAATACATAAGGCTTATATAAAATCAAAGCGCAAAATGTATTTTAATTGACAGCTAAATACAAAAATTGCCATTTTTGAAGAACAACTCTATCAAAAATTTGTAAAGGAAGCTCCCAACTAAATAATTTGTTTTGCGATTTTTATTTAAAGAAAGATTAAACATTATATATAGTAGTATTATATTCAATTCATCAATTGTCTCAATTTATCCCAAAATGTTTTCATATAAAGTTGAAGTTTATAATCTAAAATTACTTCGGATAAAATATTTTACTTTGAAATTGGAGGGGTATTCAATGTGCGATTAGAATATTATACATTAGCGTGGTAAACCTATTTGGCCTCTGGTCGCCTTTTAAAATTATCAAAGGTACTGCAATCCACCAACATTTCTTCACTCTACTATATTTTTAATCAATATTATCTCACATTTATTCCTAAATTAAATCTTTCCTCAAATGCTTAAACCCACATATTTAAAGAAAAAATATTAAATCAATAAAATATACATTTTCAAATTAAACCATTAATTTTCTTATAATATTACCGATTATGACCGATAAAGGTTATTTGGTTCACACTCAAATATTGTTCGAAAGTACTTTATATATCTATGAGTTTAAGAAATCATAATATTGAATTTTAATGACGATGTAATTTTCTTTCATGATCGACTGTAAATTGCCGTGAGACTGACTGGTTGACAATTCCAGCTATATACAATTAATATGAGAGTTCAAACGATACGTGTCAAATCGTCATTTTGGGAACCAGTTTCGAGACATATTTCGATGTGTTTGTATGCATGAATTATCAAATTTTAATACTTTATTAAGGTCAAAACTTTTTGAAGATACAATTATTTGGGTAAAGTACTTATGAATAATGATAATATAAACTTAAAAACAAATTAATTTGATTGTAATGTTCTTTTTTTCAACTTGCAGGGTGTCCAAAAAGTTGTTCTTCTTTAGGTAAGAACTGCATGGGTGTCTACGGGGATGAAGTGTTCATGTTTAATATTTCTGGATTGTTTTATAGCTTTACTATAATCTATATATATATATGTGCATATACATATACATGCATGTGAGAACCCCAATTGTCGTGAAAAATGCTTGACCTAAAATGCTTTCAATATTATAAGATTAATTTACCTTCATCATTTAAATACTGTGTGCCTATTTGACATAATATTATTTAGGGAAATATTAACTGATACCCACACAGTAAAGGATCCGTTTCTCTCCAATGTTTTAATTTAGTCATCCAATATTTTTATTTAAAAATTAAAATTATTTTACTTATTAAATCTAAAAGGGACAAGGACTTACTCAAACAAAAACTTAACAAATAGTAGTAACTGTCAATCAAGGAATGAAAAAATAACAGTCAACTAGGGATTAAAATAGATAGGAACTACTAATATGTTGAAAAACTGACCTAAAACAGCTCCTTTCATGGAGAACAAAGTGACGTATAGAAATGGTGAAAATGTATTATGTATTGTGTGCTCTGTGGTTTAAAACTATCTAGACCCACGTCGTAAACACACTCTATTTTACTAACATCCCAATTTTGTAGCGGGATTCAATGGATGCTTTTAAACGCACTCCAAGCACAGTCTATAGTTCCATAAAAGGTTTTGTATCCAGTCTACAATCTTGAAACACTCACTCTTGTCAATACATAAATGAAACGAATATAGTGAGTCCAGAGTACATTCCTATTTGACGGAATATATATATATATATATATATATTTCAATTGCTACAAGACCAGTTTAAAATATAATGCCTCGTCACTGCTCCGTCTTATTTCTTACAATAGCTACATTTTAAATATCCAAAGCCACTTAAACATTAGTAAAGTATTTTAGAATCTTTTGACTTGACATGAGTAATAAATAATCCCTATTTGTTTGTTCAATCAATGTTTCTACCCTATGAAATTGATTACAGAACTGTAAATTTGTAGGTGAAGCCTGGTTTTAAATGAGCTAGTTTTACTTTGTAATATCTATTTTAAATTATGAATTTAAATTTTTTTTTATTTCAATTTAATTATGTTGATAGCATTTACCTCTATTTTGGCCTGACCTATTTAAAAATAATACACAAAGGAAATGGACGTTCATCGATAAATGGAAGTATAAAGTAAGCTTTGTGCTATTTAAAATCGTATTAAAACTTTGCAGTTTTTTTATACTAGTTAGGGATATATTCATATTTACATTATTATAATAGGAATTAGGAAGGTATCATTTAAAATTAAAAATGTACTTGGTAGGAGGGAATATGGTAAACCATTTATTAATAAACATCCTCACTACACGAGATTCAAGGATATTTTTTTTTAGAACCGGCTCTTACTACCCTTTAGGATTGTACGCCTTTGTATTAGTTACTAATAATAATAATAATAATAATATTTAGCGCTGCGTCTTACTACCCGTTCGGGTTATACGCTTTAAGTACTAATTACTCTAATGGATTAGGAATTGGGAAGGTTGAATTAGAGGAAGTGAACCCGCATTTGCGTGGAGGGAGAGTGGAAAACTATTTAGGAAAAACCACCCCCAGTTCACCCGACTGAGATTCGAACCTCGATCTCCCCTTCCTCAGCAGTTGAGCTCAACACGACAAGCGCGTTTGCCAACTACGCCACCGAGGCGGGTATTATTAGTTACACTAATATGTTAAGGATTAGGAGGGTGTAATTTATAGCAATTGTACCCACATTTGCGTGGAGGAAGAGTCGACAGTCGTTTAGGAAAACCACAATCATTGTATCAGACTGGGTTTGAAAACCGAACTATCCGTCTTCAGCAGTCTAGTCTATTGCGAGATTATTGCCTTAGATCATGGGACCACCGAGGCGGGTACCAGGATTCAAACCTTTATCTCTCTTCCACTGTTAATCCAGCCTAGTGCGTGGCTGTATCTATATACAAAGCGGCTAGCAATGTGGGTGTCATATAAGGTTAAAAGCATGTCCAGATAGCCAATGATTTATCTAGAGCTGAAAATTAACCGCCATGACAGTCTCTGTCAAACATCAAATTGATTAAGAAAGATGATTTTACTAGCCTACATTCCTCTACCACAGGTATAATATGATATATGTATGAATACCTATTGGGTGTAGTTTGTTAGGATTCTTGTCAGTGGCTGAAATGGCCAAATTTATTTCACTGTTTAATTCCTGGGTAGCGCTCAATTATTCTTATTAATTCTTCTATCTTTCTAGTTCTTTCTGAAAATTATATACCAGCATAAATTGATACTTTTCATAAGCTATAGGCGGACACACAAAAAATTAGATCAAACATACTTTTATAACTTAGTTCATTATTTAACTAATTATGATTTTAATCCAACTTCCTATGCAATTTCATTTGAAATTAGCTATTGTGACGTTTTTAATTATTCTTTTAAACATTTGATATTTATATTTCCAGCTTTTTGAACTTGATCTCTAATTTATGGTTCGTCTGCAATTAATTGTATCCTTTTGTCAGATACGTACCCGCACCAACATCTATATACATTAGCGTACGTAAGCTTATCCCCATGGTCCATCTCGTGTTACCTTTTTTAGCTTTGTGACACCGCCATCACGTTTTTTGATATGCTAATTAAGTTTGCTTAGCTTCTCCGCGTCACGTAATTAACGCAAACACATTTTGTATGTCAGGATAGAGAGTCCGGTATCTCTGTTAGCTTTATTGTCAATTAATTAATTTTACATTAAATACGTAGATTAACACATACTTAATTGTGATTTACTTATTTGAAGACTTTACATTCAAATATTTCTTACAATTTCTAACTCATCTCTCCTATCAACACTAGATTAGTGTCTCGCAACATTGAACTCTATAGACAGTAAAACCGTTCCGGCGTCTCAGCATGGAATTGTAGGTGTGATCACTTCGTGTGTAACCACAAAATTTATCCAAAGATTATTTGCTTTTTCACTCTCCGTAAAAATAGGTACATGTAAAGATTATAAGACTGGAGAGGAGTCCCTAAAAAAATACCAAAATATAAATTTAGCATCTTATCTGTCTTCTGGACATATTAGCCATGTTTTGTATCACATTCCAAAGCTAAAATTATTTAGTAAGGAAACGAAAATATTATTCATTTTAATAATTTTAGTATTTAGTATTAAACATGAGGACATATTTAGTTTCAGATTTCGGTCAATCATAAGCAAATAAAGGTGGCCCTTATGCTCATTATATATTTGGCCAATTAAACTTTAAATATTTGTAAATATTTAAACATACATGCATATTATTTGTGTCTAATTTGTTGACATTTGTGCACTTTAATATGGCTATATGGTAGGTGACCTGGCAGTCTAGGGGTAAGGTGTCAGACATCTATGCTGGCGGCCGGGGTTCAATCCTTGGTCCCGGCAAAGATTTTTCTGATTACCAAACCCTTCCTTCACCTCTGACAAGACTACTTGTGAATGTGGGGAATGCCAGGCCTCCACCGTGGTTCGGATTCCACGTTAAACTGTAGGTCCTGCATTTCATCTCACAATCGCCCTACCATTACCCGAACGGGTAGTAAGACGCGGTGCTAATAATAATAATAATAATATGGCTATATACATTTCAAAGCAGAGGATATGTGTTTCACTAGTAACCTATGCCTATGCATGTGACAAGAGTGTTTGTCTGATTGTAAGCGAACAGTTAACGATAAAAACTGAAGACCAATACTGAGTAGAAATAATAAAATGGTAAATAGAAAATATTTCTAACAAAAAAAGGAGTAAAGATAATGGAGATAGGAGGAGGCTACATAATGATATGCTACATACCCTAAGCTCATCACCAGATATTGTTAGGGTGATAAAATCTCGAATGTTATGGTGGACAAGCTATTCAGGACGGCTTTTATGGTTTTGACTAGTAGAGATAGTGAGAAGAAACCAGTTGAAAGACTTAGATATAGATGGAAGGATAACATTGTAAAATACCCTGATGAGATAGTGTGTAATGACTAATTCTGGTACGTGTTGAAGTGAACTCTCGTGTTTGTGATGCCATAGAGTAGGCAATTAAGTAAAATATTATTCTGCGATAGTCAAAAACTTAACATGGGTACAAATGTTAGCACCCAGTATTAATTTTACTGTGAATTCTAAACCTCTTTATGTACCATGGGTAGACAAATTCTAGCCCTGAAAGAGATTAATATAAAATCTCAAAAAGGTGGTCAACACTATAAATGAATGACTATAAAGTGATTTAACTCTCAATCAATGCATTTTTGACATAATAATTAAACCTAAGTACATGTGCTTAAACTGAATTTTAGCAAAGTAAATAAATAAATGTTTCGGTAGATTTTAGCAAGTATTTATAGCAGACCTAGGAGACAAAGTTGAAGAAATATTATTCAATCTTTACTACAAGCCTCAATGACCAGTTAGGAATTAAAAAATAACAGCCTATGTAAATAAAATCAGTGCCAAACTGTTTCACGCATGAAGGCTTCGAGCCAATTGGAAAATGGGAGCAAATATATATCAACGTGGTAAGATTACATAAATTAAAATGTATTAAACGTAAATTTAATCTAAATATATATGTGAAAAGTTCATATGAGATTTATTATGTAACTAAGTATCCCATTATATTCAGATATATTGTTCGCATTGACTTTAAATGAGTGTAGCAAATTACTTTAAGAAAATAACTTTGAATACTGATCAGGATTGAGTCTTGCCTTCTGAAATCACATTGGGAACTAAAAAGGTTTTTTAAACCCTAACCGTTTTAATTATTAAAATGGTAATAAATTGAATATATGGTTTATTTTTCGTAATGATTGCCTGTGCCAAATGAATAATGTTATAATTTGCTAAGGCAATATTGTAAAATTATAAAAACACTATACTTTAATTATTACTATCATAGTCTTGGCATTCATTCTTACTTAACATATTTATTATAAACTGCAGAAATAAATATTTTTTTTGAGAAATACACTTTTCAAATACCACTCTAATTTTAGAGCCCCAATTTATCTACTTTAATATTATTGGTTCACTAAGGTCATTATTTTTGAAATAAACCTCTTAGTAAACTTAGACAACTGGTATTGGTTCCTTTACCCAAGTCAAAAATCATGTCCTGACTGAAGGACGGGGGACTTAGCTATTTTGATGTCATACCCATAATATGATAAAATATTTTGTATTCAACATCACACAGCTAAAAATGTGCTGACACTTAACGTTAATCTCACAGATCTGCTGACCTTAAAATACCTCAATTGCCGTGCCCTATGATATTATCAACCCAATAAAAACTTTGTGATACACTACGATTTAACGTTACTGTACATCTACTGATGTGGGATCCCAAGGCGGCAGTTAGGCTTTGAAGGAGGTAAAGCTTTTTTAGCACTGTCGATTTTGTAGCTCTGATAAACAGCTCCAAGTAAACCTATAGTATATAACTGTAATTGTCAGATATTTGATTCTTAATACCACCAATAAACAAATGTATTCAGGCTTAGCGTTAAGCACACAACCCCTCGGTACTCACAGCCCCAAAACAGATGATCCATCTAACATCAGCCAGTTCCTAGTAGCTTTGTGGTGTACCACTATTTACCAATAAAAAATGTTCTTATTTCTTTTTTGGGTGGGAGTCTATAATTAAGGAGTGTGACGATAATGTTATAGTAAGCGAATATAATTTTTGTTTTTTGGCTAAACTTACTGTTGTGAAGACATAATAAATTCATAGCAAGTTTAATACTAGTACAGTGGAATGAAGAAAGATTTTTTATAAGATGATTATGTTGTAAGTGTAGCCAACTTGAAGATTGCTTATTAATAAGATAATATTGTAGTTCATTTGGGTTATTATAGCTATGTTACAAGTATAGCTATCATGTAGGTTAGCTCATTGAACGATACATTATTTTTTTTAAAGATAGCGTTGCTGTGTGAGACAACTAGTTGTTCGAGTATAAATAGGATAGGTATATAACTAGGGATAGCCATGTGGGCTGATTATAACTAATAACTAATTTAAAGACAATTTTGTGAGTTGTTAATATATTAGTGGTGATAAGTTAATTCAGTGGCACTAATACGGAAGTAGAGTTAATGTTAACTTTATGATGTGAGGATGCATTTGTGCTGTAAGGATATTTTCTTGATAATAATCCAATTAAGTGAAGTGCGAATAAAATAGGTAGAAATATAATAACTATTTGAAATGAAAATTATTTGAGTATAACTAAGGGAACTGAGTAAATAGTTATGGTATCTGGACATTAATTACTATGGCAAGACATAGCTTTGTGGCAAAATTTGTGGAAAACAGATAGTTTTATAATGTGAGTCTACCCGTTTGTAAAAATATCTTACCAAATTAAGGAAAAATATGACAATTTCCAATATAGTAGATCTAATATACTTACTTTTACACCCTGGGAGTTAGATATTGAGACATTGTTCTAAAAATAGATTAATGTGGAAACATATCAGTACACAGGTTCAGTCAACGAAACATAAGTATATCAATTACCTTAATCATAAGCAATATTTTGAGCTCGACTATTAGTTTTTATTATATTTATAATCATCGTAACCTCAGTGGCTTTTGTGTAGGTTGTTGAATTAAATTGTTATTATATATTTCTATGTATCAGTTACTTAATGCATGAACTTAAAGTAGGTCACTCATATCCGATTATTGAAATAAGTTCTAAATAGGTCGTTTAAGTCCAGTTGATTATATATTTGTTTATTCTGGTAAAATATGAATCCATATAACGTCAACGAATCAGTAAGTAGCTTATCACATCCGAATGATATTTGATTGCAATATTGAATATATAGTAGGGATTTAAAACTATTTGTTTATTTTTCACCAACATTATCATAAACCAAGGGAAAGTCCTTCCTCAACAGATAATCTACAAATAACTAATATTTTACATAATTAGCTTGGGGAAAAAAAATATTGCTTCATAACCACATTGATACATTGATGCCATTTCCTAGGCATGATCTCAAGATATATATAAAAATCTCTAAAGCAGGTCAACCTTACCTACGTAGGTCGTTGACCCTGACGTAGGACAATAAACCGTAAATATTTAATTCCTTATGGTGCCAGAGTCGAGGTAGATCCATGACTTCCAAAAAAGGTCAATGGCCCCAAAAGAACGATTTTTTAGCACTGTATCTTAATATCCATTCGTCTGGTTATACGCTCAAAAGAAAGTTAATGACACCTAATTATATATATATATGTATATATGTAACTTAGGCCACGTAGCAGGATCTCTAAATCGGGCAAGGCCCACGTGCATCAGGTGGTTATATGGACATAATTCTTTAAAATATTAGACTGATTTAACAACATGGTATTAAATTCAATAAACTAATAAGCTTATAAAAAAACTGTTAGTGAAACACGGTATTAAAAAAACGAATAACATATTATGAGTTTCATTATAATCTGATTACATATTGAATACGATTTTCAAAAATCGATGGTAAAAACGATCTTACTAAACTGAGAATTAATTTACTAAAGGAGTATATAATATCTCGCTTTATTCTTAAATTTAGCACACAAAAAAACAGGTACAGACCAATTCAGTAACATAGTCAATGTTTATCAATATTAATTGTCTGCTTTATACTGAAATTTAAAATAAACCACATATCCACCAAAGGTATTCAATTTAACAAATTCTAACTGATGATATTATAAAAATATTTTGTATTCAAAATAATTGTGAAGGATGAATTTAATTTCCACGGAGATATTTGCTTCTAATTCATTTTATGATATAAATACTAACAAGATGATATATTTTCAGTCAATATTAATTTAATATTCTACAAAATTACATTCAACATAATATAGATAAATAAAAAAAAGGTTATTTTTGAAACATACCACTGTACAATCGATTCCCTGGCTTCAAATATTACTTAAATCAATGTAGATATTTCTACAAATCAATGTCGATATAATTGTCAGTAATAATATCTAGCCGTGAGGTTTTCATTGTGAGAAATATGCTGAGACAAAACATGAAACAATCACATTTACTTTTAATCTAATGTGTTTAATAATTATATGAACAAAGGTTTGCATGATTGTTTTTTAAAAACTATGCATCAATGTTGTAATTCTCTAAATATTTAATATTGAATGTATGTGTTGCAACCTTGCAATATACAATTGGGCTTTAACATAAAAGTTTTCATGTGATTCCATTTTATTGCTTGATTTTATTTTAACAATTCTTAATTTAAATTGACATAGATTGTTTGTATTTATTATGAATGATTTATATGTGAAGAGAACTAAAGTTTCCTTACTAGGTTGGTCTAATAAAAATCAAATATTGGACTTAAAACTGCAGTTTAGTTTTTTCTAGCAATGCGTTTTACTTCCCGTTAGGGTTGTCCATATTATTATTATTATTATTATTATTAGCACCGCGTCTTACTACCCGTTAGGGTTGTCCATATTATTATTATTATTATTATTATTATTATTATTATTATTAGCACCGCGTCTTACTACCCGTTAGGGTTGTCCATATTATTATTATTATTATTATTAGCACCGCGTCTTACTACCCGTTCGGGTTATACGCACTTACGCTAATGTGTAATGGGTAGGGTGATTGTGAGATGAAATGGAGAACCTACAGTTTAACGTGGGATCCGAACCAGGGTGGAGGCCTGGCATTCCACACATCCGCAAGTTGTGATCAATACACTCCTTCTCAAAGATGTAGGAAGGGTTTAGCAATCAGATAAATCTGTGCCTATAGAGGATACACTAACATCTTTCCATGCTTAGTCATCATTTTAACTCGTTTCAGTGGCCGCATAGTCTAAGGTGCTATTCTCGCAATAAACTAGACTTACCGATGACAGGGAGATCTTGGTTAGATCCCGGACGTGAGTACTAAGGATGTTTTTTTCTGAAAAGATTATCCAATATCTCTCCATGAAAATGCGGAAAACATTCATTTAAATGTAACCTTCCTTGTTCTTAGATCATTAGTCATTACCCTAATCATAAGCATATAGTCATAATGGATAGTAAAACTCAGTATTTAAAAAAAAACTAGACAGATTATTTGTACATACATACGTACACACGTGTGTGTATATAATAATGTATCTCTTTTTAGATCCCGCCCATCTGGCCCTTTCAATATCCTATTGAGGTCCTTCGCTCAATAAATATAGGAACAAAATCATAAGCTTAAGAAAATTAGGGTTCAGTTTTTTTAAATTCTGAGGTCAATACACTTTATTTATTTCAAGTATTTAAAAATTATATAATATATAGTAAATTCTATTAAATAATATTTTTCCTAATGAATTTTCAAAAATATTTGTGTATATTAGGTCTTAATATATTTGCTATATTTTTATTTTAAATCACCCAGGAATTCAACAATTAACAACTAATAATGCCCATTTTTATTTTTAAATAAACTATAATCTGATTAATAAAATATATAAACATAACATTTAAATTTTTAAAAAAAATCTCAGTGCAAGGTATTTTTCATGTACAGAATTTCAAATCTTCAATCACAAGAAATGAGAATCTAAAATACCTATGGAGGGCACAACATAAAGTAAAATTGAAATACTCATTGGCACAAAAAAAAAAAAATTGGTACGGAACTCCACACGGATTTTCTCGCTCTATTGTCTAAAAATGGAGATATTTACTCTAAACTAGTTATATATGTGAAACGAAATAATATAAACTGGTAAACCCAATCATAAATTGCACTGTACTTATGTAAAAAAAATTACTCCTGGTTTTAAATTTTATGATTTTATTTTTAAAGCAATAATGTCCTCATTTGTATGTTTGGACCAATAAAAAATATCAATATTGGGTCCACGAGGGTCAACACTTCATATTAAAATTTTTGACTTCCGGTTAAAATTTTCGACATTTTATTAGGTGTTAAACGTCTTCATGTCATCGTATTGCTATTAAATTCCTCATTTATAAATGTTGACAAATAAAAAAATTAAATATTGACTATTCAGTCTAAAATAGAGATAAATCATTGTTGTACAAACATTTCTCCTAAGCGGTTTAAGGAAAAATAACATGAACTTTTTGAGAGACTTACTTATATAATTACTCTATATCACTGTAAAATTATTGCGTTAAAAATTGAGTAGTATATCTTCAAAATTAGAGCTCACAAAATTATATTAATATATTTGCTAATATCTCAGAAAATTTTGGTTTTATAAAAATAAATTTCATATAAAAGTTTTTTATTTTTAATCGTACTACAATTTTGCTATTCTAAGTATCTATTATCTCAAATAGTTGTGGAGATATGGAAATCTACGCTTCTGTAAATTACCCCAAATTCATGTTTATGGGAAAATGAAAATAACCATTTTATTTATAATATTATTCAAAACCTAGGTACGAATTTTAATCAAAATCATTTTTTTTTTTCTCTTTATGCCCTTTAAACTTAAAATTAAAAGTAGTTAAATAAACAGACACACAGAGAGATTGGATTGCAAAAACCACTTTTTAGGGTTTGAGGGGTCATGAGACGTGCTGGCATCCTTCAACATTTCAGGTTAGATTCCTTTTTAAGGTTGCAATACTTTACCTTTAGTGTACGAAATTTGAAAAATATTTATATTTGCGTATAGCTTGAAAGTTATTGGTTTAATAAAAATATTTTTCGAGTAAAATATTTGTAATATAAATAGATCTTCTCATTTGTACCTATACGTAATTTCTTATCTCAAATAGTTTCGTAGATATGTTAAAAAAAATTATAATCTACTCATCAGACCATAGCCCTTAAAGTCATTTTGCCGAAATATTGAGAGCAGCCATTTTGTTTTGAATATTTATAAATGTCTATAAATGAAATGTAATCAAAATCCTTAGTGCCAATTTTTGAGAAAATCGACTTTTTCTCTATTTTCGCTTCAGTAAACTATCCTTAATTTTATGGTTAGATATCCAATTCCAAAATCTTCTTGAAGAAACCCTAGGAAAACACTCGATACCAAGTTCTAGCCCAATCGGTAAAATAGTTTAGGCTCTAGTTGGAGATACAGACAGACTAACGGTAATTCAAAAACAACTTTTTCGGATTTGGGGGGTCATGAAACGTCGAAATTCATCAAAATCTCGAGTTCGATTTTTTGACGATCTAAATACTTTATCTACCATTAAGATAGCGAGAAAGTAAAAAAAGTAATAAATTACATGATTTGAATTGAAACCATTTAGGAAAAACTTTCCCCAGCTAACCTGCTCGAGATTAGAACCTTGATCTCCCAGTCCTCGGCAGTCTAACTCAATATGAAACCAGATCGTTACGCCACCGAGGTGGGTTATAGTATAGTTGGGCCACAGTCACTGACTAGGAGGTTTATTATTATATCTTAATTTGACCTCGTTCACTGGAAGATAATAAAATTGCGAGTAGATATGGATTTGGCCCCCTCAACCATTTTGCCTATGCTTAATTAGGTTAGGCTAGCTTATACTAGATTAGGTTAGCTTAGCAATTTGTTGTGTCTTACCATATACCACTTACTTTTTTTCGATCAACTTGAGAAGTAATTTATAACCAATCCAAATGAAGAGTCGCAAGAGCCTGGCCCAAGCTAGTACACCGGTACGATTAGTTTACAGTTTTCAAGAAGGAACTCATAGCCCAACTATAATGTGGGGTTAACACTAACATTTTAAACGTAGCTAAACTCGTAGCCCAACTGTAATGTGGGATTAACACTAACATTTTAAACGTAGCTAACCTCATAGCCCAACCGTAATGTGGGATTAACACTAACATTTTAAACGTAGCTAACCTCATAGTCCAACCATAATGTGGGATTAACAATACCCCATAACAGGAATACGTGGCTCAATTGTAATACGACCTTCTTCTCTCCTTCTACTCAAATGTGGATACAAATTCTCTAAATTATTTCTACCAAATCCAAAGCACATAAGCTTAATTAGTGCATATGCCTACAATCTTAACGGATAGCTAAACGCAGTTCTAAAGAAAATAATAATCCTTTACACAACGAAATGATAATCTCGGGTTCTCGATATTAATAACGTGATTTTTTTTTGTTCCTCTATTACTACCCATAATGGCTATCCAAATATATACAATAACGGGGTAAGAATGAGTAAGCTACTGCATGTACCTATATGAAGGTAGAATAAAAAGCCATTTAAGAAAACTACCACAAGCCCGCAGGCCCACATATGCAGATATAGGCATATTACCTGGGATGCCAACTTTTACTCAAGTAATAAATCAAAATATATTTTAATTATTATTTGGTTATTTCTTTGCTTGGATGTAATTTTTTTTAATAAAAGGAGAAAAGGTTTTAATCAGCATTAACATTTCTAGTAACATATTTCAGTCATGCAATAAAATTTAGAAACAATAATTTGGTTCATGATCAAATTGAAAATATTCAAACACAATACATTGTTTGGTTTTTTAAACCTTGGATAATTGATATACAAGCATATTATCAAGACGCGTAAATATTATGATTTCATTTTTTGGAATGATCTTTTCAATTTTTCAAGATACAACTGATATTTTGAATTTATTACTTCTTAAAACGTTGATATTTATTTAGGTACGGAATAATGTATTTAAATAATGTGAGACTTACAAAATGTCTCCTCTAGGCTCTAAAAACGGAAAACATAATCATTAATCAATAATGATCTAAATAATTTAAAATAAAACTACTCAATAATACTAATGTTAATAAAATACAATATTTAAAACATATTTATAGAAAAATTCAGTAACTGTGTGTATTGAAATGTGTTTCTATGCTTAAAAAACTTTTCTAATAAATACTTATTTATTTTATATAAATATGTTTAATTAAACATTTACTATATTATTATCCTTAGCTTATGAACTAATCATTGGAAACATAATTATCTTAAAATGCAGCCAGGTATCATGTTAAATTAAACCTCTCTGATTTTAACCCAACGATAACTAGTTTAAGATTTATAAAAGAAAAAATAAGACTTATATTACTGATGCTTTCATGTAAAACTTTATCTTCTAGGACACATATTAATCATTTAACAATATTATTTTTAGTGATAGCATTGATTTTTAACTTAAATCATAAATGTACCTTATGATAATTAAATATGAGTTTAAAAATTATATGCTTTAAGGAGATGTACTTATTTGTATCACGCAAAACTTCAAAACTGCTACTAAAAATTTCAGAAATCAAATGTATAAATCTACTATATAAAAAAAATGTCTAGTTGGTTCACAAAATATGTATTTATTATAAATTATGTGAAAGAGATAATGTAAACTAATTTTGAATTTTGTATATTACCAGTGTAATCCTTTGAAGATCCAAGACTAGCACGAAAAAATATTACAAATGTAAATAATTTTAACATAAAATAAATAAACATATTGAAAATTCAAGTATCTTGTTTTTTAACTGATCTTGAAACGTGTACGTATTTCTGAAACAACCCAATACTTTAAACTTTGTGAGTTATATAGAAAATCAAATGTACGAAAGCTTTAGTCTATGAAAGATAAACAGTTGATAAATATTTAATTATTTATTGAGGGTTTTCGCAACACTCATTGGATTTCCTGATAAAAACAAGTCATCATAACATCATATTTTATAATCTACTAAATATATAGCCATGTTTACGGGTTTTAATTGATAAGGTTAGATTATGAAGTGAGATTAATTGAATTATCTTCCATGATAAATAAGAAAACATGAATGAATTTCATAGTATAGGGATAACGGAAATTAATTATCTACAAATAATATTCTGTATAATGTAAATGGGGAGGGAAGTTAGGGGGTTCAAATACCCTCCTCCCCCCGAAAGGTTCCGAAGTTTTATTATGAAACTTAAAAAATGGACTTGTATCAAATTTCAAATAACTTATAGAGAGAGGCCTTCAATTTTCAAAATATTTCCAGTGAAGAAACATTCCAAATATCTTATAAGGGCATTTTATTTTCAAGACAAATTCCAGGTGAATATTACCCTGTTTTCTAGAGGCATTCGATAAAAAAAAAGTCAAGTCTGGAGCCACTCCAGATAGCTCCTATATGCATATGATATTTCAAAAAACTAAATAAGAACAACCATAATTAGCTTCTTAAAGCATTCAATTTTCAAAAATCTGTCGGGGGAAAACCCCTTCTAATAAGTTTTTGAGGCGGTTAGTGTAAAAAAAATCTAGGCATATTTTATTTCGAATAGCTTCTAAGGGCATTCAATTTTTTAAAATTTTCTGTTTGATAACTACTTCAGGTAACTTCTAATGGCATCTAACTTTTGAAAAAAATAGATATGGTTAGGAAATAATAGCTTCTAGGAGCATTCATATTTTAAATAATCTTGTTGGGGACCACTTTAAATAAATTTTAGGGAATCTAATTTTAAAAAATTGGTTGGCACTTCTTAAAATATCTTTAAGAGGCATTTAATATTCCAAAATTTTTTATAGGAGACTACGTAAAATAACCTTTAGGAGTATCCAAATTTCAAAAAATTTAAGAGACACCACAATTCTAAGTAGCTTTTGAAAGAGTATAATTTTCAAATATTCTCCTAAGGAGAGAACTACAAATAACTTCTAGACGCATCTAGTTTTCTGACATTAACTAGAGGAGAGGGTAGAAAGACCAGAAAAAAGTTATTAGTTACCTGCCCCCCTCCCTGACCCCTCCTACCCCTTGCATACAAATAAACTTCCACCACTACTGTATTAAACAACAAAGTTCTTATTTATCAGGGTTAAATAGTAAGTCTTAAACATAATATAAAATTGTCATTTAGAACCCCCCTACAACTGAAATTAAATTCACCCTACGCCTATGTGCCATTTAAAAAAAAATCCTAAATTTCTAATTTAAGTTCTGAATAATAATTAGAAAGAATATGTTAGAAAAAATATGTGACTTTAACTAAACGCAAGTGGGAATGCGGATTGAAATGCAAACTATTATATGTTTTTGGAGCAGGTGAGGTTTTTGTTCGAATACCGTCTGTGTCTAATAAAATAGGTAAACATTTTCCTCCACGGGAATTCTGGTATATTTCCTTTAATTCTTCCTTCCCTATTCTTTCGCCACTACTGTGATTTAAACCATCTTCAGCGGCCTAGTAATCTGAGGCGTCACTCTTATGTTGGACCAGTCTGATGAAGATGGGAAGATCGGGGGTTTGAATCCCGGTCAGATCTATTACGAGTGGTTTTTCCTAAAATATTTTCCCATTCTAATTCAACGCAAGTGCAGCTAGATTACCTATAGAATGCTTCCTTCCCTAGTGGAGTAATTATAATCTATCCGGAAAGCCTGAACAGGTAGTAATACGCGTTGCTAAAAAAAAGTCAATAATTGCGTGGAGCCCTAAAAGTTAAAAAGACGTGTTTTTTAAAAGATTATCAGTGTGTATATATTATGAATATATCCAATACATTATACAAACTATGAATGAATTCAATACATTATAAAACCTCAATGTGCTAATTATTTTAATATGATCTTCTTTAAGTTAAATGGAGAAACTATGTAAAACAGTTACGTCGTTTGTAAAATGAGCTTACGCTTCGCTCTCGTTTTTTATCTGACCGTCGGTTATGATAAATAATATTATGATTTAAATACAATTTGGCTATTCTGAGTTTTTTTTCCTAAGTGGCTTTTCACTCACTCTCTCTCTCTCTCTCCACGCAAATGTAGGTACACTTCATGTAAATTAAATATTCCTAATTCCTATTGGAATATCATGACACGAGAAAGGCTAGGTCTGCACTGGTGACAGTTATACTTTGAATCTTCTAGCTGGACCGGTACCACCCTCATTAATTTATCGGTGTGGGGTTGGTACTCTTCAGGACTGGAGATGAATGGCATCAGGGCTCCACTAGGGTAGATAGAACACACCAAATAAATAAAACCAACTTGTTTTTCGGTTGATGGGTCAAGGGGGCGGCTACGCTTGGGGGGAGGGGGCAACCAGGGGGTAAAGAGTAGTCGGTGTGGACCGGGAATTCAGGGTCATAAATTTATATTCCAGGAGCGCGACCTCGAATGGGAGAGTATTCCCGCTGCCAGGAACATCACATCGCACTCCTCTATCATCCTAGATAGATAAACACACCGTTTTTTGTAGTCGATATTTTAAATCATATTATAAAAATTTAGACATTTCAACACCTCAACTTGTTTTTAACGAATTAAATGTGTTTTCCTAGCACCACTTTTTGCATACCCGCTTGGGCTATACGCTTTAAATGTATTTACCCGTGGTGGTTGCAAGTCTAAGGCATCACTCTCGACTACCGATACGGGAATATTGGGTTTTAAGTACTGTTTGGGTTTATTAAGGGTATTTATTACTAAACAGTTTGTCTTTATTCTTCCACGCAAATGCGTATACAATTTATCACAATTTAAACTTAGTAATTTCAAAATAATTAGTGTTATTAGTATATATGCATCCAACCCAAAAGAATAGTAAGAAAAGCTGATAGAAAAAAAACAACGTTATAATTTGGTTGAAATCAGGTTTAATTCTACAAACAATACTATTTAAATAATGACATTATTAGGTAATTTTCATTTTAAGTGTTATATGTTTTAGTAGATCGGGACAAGCGTCCAATACCATATTGTAATTGGTGACCTGGCGGTCTAGGGGTAAGGTGTCAGACTTCTGTGCTGGCAGCCGGGATTCAATCCTCGGTCCAGGCACAGATTTATCTGATTACCATACCCTTCCTTCACCTCTGACAAGACATCTTGTGAATGTGGGGAATGCCAGGCCTCCACCGTGGTTCGGATCCCACGTTAAACTGTAGGTCCTCCATTTCATCTCAAAATCACCCTACCATTACACATTAGCGTAAGTGCGTATAACCCGAACGGGTAGTAAGACGCGGTGCTAATAATAATAATAATAATAATATATTGTAATTAGCGGTCGCAGCAAGTTTCTCGTGGGATGGACCTCCCACCATGAGAACAGGCCACCCATCTTCAACATACCTCGGTTGGAGCAGGGACCAGCCCCTACATATTTAGCATATTAGTTGAATGTGCTTGTCTTTATTTACTCTCACGTGAGACAAATCTCTTGGGTTATCCACCATAAACTTTTATAATGTCAAATTCTAGGGTTGAGGCTAGGTTGGTTAGCTTTGGCTAGTTTAGGTTAGTTTATGTTATGTTAGGGTAGCTTAGGTTAGGTTAACTCAAGCTAGGTTAGATTAGGGGAAAAGAAAGCGACATAATAAGGTATTCCGTGTGTTAGTGCATTGCCAATATCCAATTTCATGTGCCTGATCAAAATAACATTTCGAAATATAATCTGTATTGAAACTTTCTCGATTTTACTAATGTGGTGGACAAAAATCCTACAACTTTATTTTTGCGGCCACAAATCCCACCGATCGCAAGTCCCATATTGCCCTTTTAATTTGATATAAAGTCAAAATTTCATTAGAATTAGTTGTGTAGCTAGATATAGTCTAATAAAAATATATTTTGTATACATTTATATTGCTCAATAGACAAGAGGACTAAATGTTAGGCACATCTATTTTAGTTTTCCGGTGACGGGAATGTCGGGGTTTGAATCAATATCAGGTATTTATATGAGTTTTATCACTAATGGTTTCCCACCCTCCCTACACGCTAGTTTAGATACATTCTCTGTGAATATAACCTGCCTCTAGGTTAAATTTCCTATAAATGACACCTTAATCATGCCTACTACACGAAACTAATTAAAGGTGTTAAGATGCAGTGGTGGATATAATCAGCACTTAACTTATTGTTCTCAGTATGTATAAAACTCATCATATACCTATTTTAAATGAAGTAATTTTGAGTATTTTTACAGTTTTACTTGACTACAGTTTTGGCTAACCTTTGCCAAAAGGTTCATTAGTAAAACGCCTATATATTATATATAAATATATCAATAATATGTAAATCTCATATATGACATAGTTTTAAATGTAGTGTTTTCTATTTAGTTATATATCGACCATGGTTCTATTTAAATTAGCCTACTTACGTTTCGCTTTTAAGATATTAAAATTTTTTTAAATTCTTTTTTTACTGCTCGTCCATAATATACACATATTTATACTATTATTATTATTAGCACCGAGTCTTACTACCCGTTCGGGTTATACGCACTTAAGCTAATGTGTAATGGTAGGCTGATTGTGAGATAAAATGGAGGACCTACAGTTTAACGTGGAATCCGAACCACGGTGGAGGCCTGGCATTCCCCACATTCACAAGATGTCTTGTCAGAGGTGAAGGAAGGGTTTGGCAATCAGATAAATCTTTGCCGGGACCGAGGATTGAACCCCGGCCGCCAGCATAGAAGTCTGACACCTTACCCCTTGGACCGCCAGGTCACCACCATATTTATACTAAATGGATAGGGTTGAGGAAGGTAAGTTATTCAGGAATTGAGCCAACATTTGAATAGAGTTATCGAATGAATCTTTTTAAGGAAATCACATCAGTACAACCAGTGAGCCTAGAAGCAAGACCTATTTTCACCGGAAGAGCAAATACAACTGATGCCTTTGTTCACTGGTGTGAAGAAGTTTATCTCATTCGTCATCCCTCTCACCTTACAAATAAAGACTATTTTATCTTTAGACCAGTGCTGCTTCTCTGTAGCTAATTGAGAAACTAATAACAGCGCTAAAAGTAATATCACTGGTAATTACATAGGCTTAGTAAGTTGATGTAAGCTATAAACGCTTGGTCAAGTTTTTTCTGGCAAAACATCTATGGTTTAATTTTTGATAGCTACTATTTAATTTGTTCTGTTAGTGGTACTTTGCATTATTTCAGTCATCCATTTTGTCGTGAAACCAAGCGTTAGGTTTGCCAGTTTTATGAAATAGGTTATGTTTCACTAACGATTCTTCCAATGATTGTGTTATTTTTATATTTCGTCCTACTTTTGTGCTAATACCATTTCAATACCGGTATCCCTTACTAAGCATCTATAAACATGTTATTTAGATTAATTGTTAATACATCAGTTTTACATTCAAGGTTATCGTAGAGGCTCTAATTTTAGCTCCGAGCCGAAATTTTATGTGTGTAATTTATACCAGTTGCACTGTAAGAGAAGAGCGGGTAGTTTGGAGTGGTTTCTTATACAAATTAAAATGTAGCTCAGTTTTAAAAATCATAGTTATAGGTAAATTTTTATTTCTTTGCGAGTTAAATATTAAACTTTAAAATAGATACATTTAACCCTTTAAATTCATTTTATAATATCTCCAACACATTTATATTAGATTATTTAGTATATTATAAGTTCATTATTATACCTTTTTAACTATTTTATAACAGATTACATATTATCATCACAGCTAATTTATGAGTGATAAAAATGTGTTTATTTGAATAATTTGAAATCATTTTTAATTCATATAATTAACACAATTTGTTCTAAATTTATTTATCTACTGTTACGTTTCAGGTGGATTAAACAAGTCGATTATTAACTATAAATAAGCATAATATCCATTATGCATTAATATGAACTTAACCAAAACGATTTTTATTCCTTCCGAATAACTAAAATAGATGTGCCTAACATTTAGTCCTCTTGTCTATTGATCAATATAAATGTATACAAAATATATTTTTATTAGACTATATCTATCTACACAACTAATTCTAATGAAATTTTGACTTTATATCAAATTAAAAGGGCAATATGGGACTTGCGATCTGAGCTAGAATCAGTGTTGACAACCCTCCAATCACCATTTAAATCTGTTTTAATTTTGTCCACCACATTAGTAAAAACTTGGTTGTAATATATTTATAAGTGTTTTGACGTGGCTCTGTCTTTTTCCTAATTTAATCTGCTTGATTTGTTTGGCTTGTCACGTCGTACCACTGGGAATGATTGTTAGTACCACTGGTGGTATGCGTTCTATAGTCTGGGAACCGCTGCTCTAGACCATACTGGAATCTTCTTAGAGCCTCCTGGTTATTATAACTCGATTGTAGAGGAGGCCAGGATTCGAATCCCTGTCAAGGGTGGTTTTCTCACTCTCACTACAGGTGAATTATGGTGCATTGCCTTTCTCATCCCTGAACACGAACACACGTTTTACATGTATCACATGGACACATGAGTACATGTTTCACACGGACACTTGTATCACATGTTTCACACAAACACGTGTATTAAATGTAACACACGAACATATGTATCACATGTCACACACGAACACACACATACACACAGAGAACATTATAATCCCAGCCGAGGGTGCTTTTCCCACTACAGGTAAATTATGGGTCCCCCTTCCAAAGTGTGTGTGTGTGTGTGTGTGTGTGTGTGTGTGTGTGTGTGTGTGTGTGTG
>CABEEJ010000117.1:75536-102815 GCA_901482245.1 Timema douglasi
TAATAAGAGATATGCTAACACTTGGCGTTCTGTCACAGGTAAATGTAATTTTGGTTTGCTTCTTATAAGTGGTAGTGTTGTGGTTGTTAAGCTTATGTAATTGTTCCCATTGATGAAAGAGATCTTGTGAAGTGTTAAAGTGTCCGATTGTCAATTTAGTTTGACAGTGTTTGAAAGTGTGAAATATGGAAGGGGACTCGGATTTGAAAACTGTTCCCTCACAACAAAGCTTGGGGAAGGGACCTGAGACAAGTAGCAGGGTTAGTGAAGGTAGTTCACTGGGATGTAGCAGTGCCGATCACCTTTCTCAATGCTGTGCTCTCGACCGATTATTCGCACTTTTGTTTGGAGCCCTCACTTTTAAAGAATATAATAATATATATTTAGCACCACGTCTTACTACCCGTTCGGGTTATACGCTTTAAGTACTAATTACTCTAATGGATTAGGAATTGGGAAGGTTGAATTAGAGGAAGTGAACCCGCATTTGCGTAGAGGGAGAGTGGAAAACCATTTAGGAAAAAACCACCCCCAGTTCACCCGACCGAGATTCGAACCTCGATCTCCCTGTCCTCAGCAGTCGAGCTCAACACGACATGCGCGTTAGCCAACTACGCCACCGAGGCGGGTCTTTGGAAGAAAAGCAGCAAGTAATAATGAAAAGTAGGCCAACTCCAGACGTTTCTGCTAAAACAAAAATGAAAGACTATACACGTAATTATTTATGTGTTTATTTTTTTCCGAGTTTTTATTTATTTATTTATGTATTTGTTTGTTTATTCCATGTCTAAATATTGTGAATCGGTTGGAGGGAGATAATTTGCCTACCCTATGACCTGTAAAAGTGTATTTGCTAAGTTAACATATTGTACATTATATGGAGAGTATTCCTCTTTAACCCCATAATGAAAGGTGTCTTCAAACCTAGTCCTCTTTGAGAAAAGTCACCGCACGCCACTGACCTGCGTACTCAAATAAATCCAAAGGTGTGGTTAATTGTGTTATATTTTCCTTTAAAATTATGAACTCAGTCAACTCTGGATCTATTTGTAGTGAGCATCAATTTATGATAATGATATGTGTAATAGGTGACCTAGTGGTCTAGGAGTAAGGTGTCAGACTTCTATGCTGGCGGCCGGGATTCAATCTTAGGTCCCGGCACAGATTTATCTGATTACCAAACTCTTCCTTCACCTCTGACAAGACAACTTGTGAATGTGGGGAATGCCAGGCCTCCACCGTGGTTCGGATTCCACGTTAAACTGTAGGTCCTCCATTTCATCTCACAATTAACCTACCATTACACATTAGCGTATGTGCGTATAACCCGAACGGGTAGTAAGACGCAGGGCTAATAATAATAATAATAATAATGATGTGTTTAATAAACCTAATTAATTTGTTATGATCTAAATATATTTCAATACCTGCTAGAAATTTCGTTTATAATTAACATTATCTTTGATTTTAGTAAACCCAAAAATTGAAACTTAAACGTGCAAGAATAAATGCTATAATAATTTTGTTCTTATTTGAAAAAAAAAATATATATATATATATATATATTTCTTTTAGTTTAAGACTTGGATAAATCAGTTCCATAGCAGAGTTCTTATTTTGGTAAAATATAGAGCTATTCAATCTTTGAAATTGGACGGATACTAAGTGCTCTAAGTGCTCTAAGTGCTCTGAGTGCTCTGAGTCCAGAGAGTCACTGCACCCCATCCTCCAGGTTTAGGCAGTATAGTGTGGTTACAGCGAGGAAAGACAGACAAGCTTCTTTGATCAACACCATACCTTTTGCCGACCAGGTATGGAGGATTGCGTCAATAACCACTCTACATAACTGATTCTGGCACTCTGGTTTACCTACTAGATGTGTGACTTTTGAGGGCTAAGACAAATTGCCCCTAAATAACTGTTACAAATCTTCATTGACAAATTCTTTGGAATTAAATACTTAATTGATATATACTAAGAAGTTATAATAAAATAAATCTAACTTGATGAAGCCGCCGTTGAGGCTGTGGAAGGTATTTCTAGCATTTTAACTAAAGATGATGAAGATGACTAAGACGAAAGTCAATAAAGTGTCCCGAGAGTGAAAGAGATGTTGGAGGGTGTCAGTACTGTTGTAAGATTTATTTAATGTTTTTAAAATTTGTAATCGCGTGTATAAAAGCTACAGGAAGAATACAAAAAAACTACTTACTAAAAGAGTAGATATCAAGCAACGACACATATTTAAATGTGTGTTGATAAATTCATTTGAAATTTATTTTGTTTTGTTTATCACTATCCTTCTCAATGAAGGTAATGGAAAAAAACATTTCAGTTTTAATGAACTTCGGACACTGTGAACCAAATATCTCAATCTGTGACGTTAATTATAAGCAGAGTTGAGAGTAGATTGAGATTGTGTCACCTTTAACCTCGTGACCACCAGTAAAAGTATTTCCTAAACCAATAAACTTAAGGTAACACGTTTAATGGATATTTAACTAAACCCCAGGCTGTGCACCTCAAGCGTATTTTTTTATATCAAATATATTGAGAACAAAACAGCATAACTACTGAGAGGTATTTCTTTAAACTTCAGTAACAAAAAAAGTTCGAACTTTACATAAGTAGTCAGGGAAGTATTTATATTTTGTACACTAGATTTTTCAAATCCATAGTGAAATTGAAGCATTAGATTTCTTAACTACCAGTTCGGGTAGCTATAAACCAATAAACATAGAAAGTGGAATCTTGGCATGAGCCTACGTTCTTATAGAATCCTTAGTTTCTCATATTCATATGTTGCGAGCCTGATCACTTAAATATTAACTGCGTGATTTTTTGTGGGGGAGGGGGGGGGAGCGGAGGGGAATGCCATTTAAATCTTTAACTTGGTATACATTATTACTTAAGGAAAATAAGGGGATGTGCACTTCTGGCGTTATTTTTAATTTTATAAATATTGTGAGTATTATGACTTGGACTTCATGACCACCGGCGTGGGTATTTTAAAAAACCAATAATCCTTTAAAACTGAAATTTTTCACAGATACTAAGGGAAACTGATTGTTCACAAATAGGGTTTGGTTCCTTCTACATTCCAAAATTGAATACTTTAATCACGTGAGTACTAGTTTGTGATGATATAATGGTATTCACTTTGGTTCACGATCTCTATGTTCTGTATAATAGCGACTATTTTTCTATTTAAATTCTTATCAGGAATGCCAGGCCTCCACTGTGGTTTGGATTCCACGTTAAACTGTAGGTCCTCCATTTCATCTCACAATCACCCTACCATTACAATCACCCTACCATTACACATTAGCGTAAGTGCGTATAACCCGAACGGGTAGTAAGACGCGGTGCTAATAATAATAATAATAAATTCTTATCTAAAGAGAAATGTCAACCTTCAATCGAATTTAATTTTTTTAAATGCCACTAACTTGAACTGGGTAGCATTGTGCTCTTTAAGTAAGTTTCACGTACGGGATCACTGCTGTGGACAGTTCCAACCAAGGGAAATAAAGACCAGTTGCTTGGAGTATGTCACTTTACGACTGTTGACAAAAATGCACTCGGGCATTAATTTTATATGTATCACGAGCCTAACGCCTTAATACAGCGTGACTTAGGCTAACTTCAACATAAATAATCTTAGAAATATGAAACTGTAAATACGTACAAACTGAAACATTAATGTGTAAATCTGTTTTTACTGTTTAACTTGTTGTATAATATAAGCCTAAAGATGTAAATCGTGTTAATACCAGTTTGGAACTTTACTATATGGTTCAGCAGTATATGGTGTTTAAATATAATAGTTATTACTGATTCGTTTTGTGCCTGTGCAACGCCGGCCGCTTGCAACTAATTAACTAAAGATAATACTAATAAAATAGTGAAATGTTATCAACTGTAAATCGGCAGTAAATAATAGGCTTGTACTTTTTAAAAGGCCCTTACTTGTGACCTGGCGGTCTAGGGGTAAGGTGTCAGACTTCTGTGCTGGCGGCCGGGGTTCAATCCTAGGTCCCGGCACAGATTTATCTGATTACCAAACCCTTCCTTCACCTCTGACAAGACATCTTGTGAATGTGGGGAATGCCAGGCCTCCACCGTGGTTCGGATTCCACGTTAAACTGTAGGTCCTCCATTTCACCTCACAATCACCCTACTATTACACATTAGCGTAAGTGCGTATAACCCGAACGGTTAGTAAGACGCGGTGCTAATAATAATAATAATAATAAGTTATTTTGTATCTCCTAGGGTTGCAGGGACGCTATCACAATTGGATCTATCCGTTTATGTAACATACCGTCAATCCATTTCCCTGGAAACATGAGACAAGACATTTTATTTGCAATGCTAAACATTGCCTGGATACAGATTTTAATCAAAATCATTAGGGCGGATCTTGAGAAACTAAATGTTTTCTCTTCTCTCCCTTAAATAAACTACCCTTAATATTAGGGTCGTATGTATAGTTCCAGAAAATCCTCTGAGGAACCTCATGAAAACCATAGTATTTACTCTTATAATATTATATTAGGGTTTTGATAAAGTTATACAGATGAGTTTTGGGAATTATCTATCTAAACCTAAAAAATTATTATTATTATTAGCACCGCATCTTACTACCCGTTCGGGTTGTACGCACATACGCTAATGTGTAATGGTAGGGTGATAGTGAGATGAAATGAAGGACCTACAGTTTAACGTGGAATCCGAACCACGGTGGGGGCCTGGCACTCCCCACATTCACAAGATGTCTTGCCAGAGGTGAAGGAAGGGTTTGGTAATCAGATAAATCTTTGCCGGGACCGAGGATTGAACCCCGGACCCCCAGCACAGAAGTCCGACGCCTTACCCCTAGACCACTAGGTCACCTTTTTCTTATATAATTATATTAAGGTTTTGATAAAGTTATACAGATGAGTTTTTGTTATCTAAACCTTAAAAAAAATCGTAGTATAAAATATTAATTTTAATAACATAATCGGAATGTGCATGAAGATAATGAGTAGCGGAGGAGATGCCACATTTTGGAAACATAGTAAATCACTTTTTAACCCAGTCATGGCTAGTGTCCTGGCTTTACAAGTAAAAGTAAATAAACCAGTGCACCTTTCTTTCACCCCGTAGCGGGAAATATTAAAACCAGTTCGGGAATATATAATTTATTTTAATGTGAGAGAAATAATTATCAACTGTCAAAAGCAATATAACCACATTGAAATGGTGGTATTAATATAGTATTAGTATTGACAGTTTTTAATGCGTAACTAATATTGCAGTTTCATATTTGACATAAAGTTCGATAAAAGTGACATTACATCCAAACCATTAATACCCTCCAAATAACAACACTTACATTTTTATTGGCAACATTATTTGCAGTTGACAAAATAATCACATTTATAAATAGTGTAGAAGTAATACATCAGGATCATAACGGGTGCTACTAAAGTTAATTTGTGGTAAGCTACAGTAGCCCCATGACTTCTTTGGTGCTGACTGACGGCTTTGAAAAGTTACCAGACCAAATTATGTTTCCCTACGCCGAACTATGTGATCTGCAAAAACATGTTTTTGGCAGATGTCCCTTCTGACAGTCAAAATTTAGTTATATACCTAGATGTTGACTGTCATAAGTCAGCTGTGAGCTGTCAGTCAGCCCCAAAGAAGCCATGGGGCTACTGTAGTAAACGTTAACCTCCATTATTTAATTGAAACTAGTAGTGTTCACAATTAAAATTCCTACTTAAAATAAATGAATACTATGGTTTTCAAAAATTTGTATGACATAAGCACAGATTAGAGAAATAAAAGATAATGAAAGTTCACCTTCAATAAATTAAAGGGGATGTCTAGAAGAGCGCAGATACGTAACAATGACGTCAATAGTTTCGACGTTATTTAAGAAGAGGTTTGTTATTTTAGAATGTGGTTGAGACCCAAGTGGAAACAAAGATTCATAATTTCGCATTTCACAGTCGAACGAAAAGGGTTATAAAATCAATATTTATCATTGATATAAGGAAGATAATAATGTTATCATTATTTAAGATTGCCTTAGTGGTTTTGAAGCTTACAAACTGTTACTCTCGTAAGAAATACCACAGTTCTGAGCTATATAATTTCAAGCAGACTGCACCCTTAAGTACTTCCATAATAATCAACTTGATAGTGATTTTATTGATCCGCGCCGGCTGCGGAATGGGCCAAGTTACTAGACAATTCATTTCAGTTTTTTTTGCTGATGAGAATTTATAGGTTAGAATGCAGGCTGAGTTTGCTAAAAGTGGTTTTCTACATATAGCTTTCCAATATCTCTCTTCGTAAAGGGAGGTGAATTTTCGTTTACTCTAAATGTCCATTGTTATCGCTTTCTATCAAATTAGTTTCAGTCAATTTATCAAATTAATGGCCTTAAATGCAGCTAGAAATGTTGCTAGACCTAATTTCAATATTCATACGTCAAGTCACTGACCTGCAACTGTCACATATTATCAATACATTTATCATAACACTAAAATTAATGTAAAATCCTATTAGTTTTGGACGAAAAAATTTGGTGTTTGTTTTTTATAAAGGGCCATTTTTAGGAAAATTGAACTGTAGTAAAATTAACAATTGAAAAGAAAATACTTAATATACCCAAAATAATATTTGTCCGTGCAGACTTTAGCTACTACCCCAAGATTGAAAATGTATACTATGTTATAAATATTTAATAAACCATTAATTTTGTTTAAAGTAATAGAGCTTCATCAATATGCTTTCTATTACGATGAATAGCGGGCCAGGTAAGACATTTAAGCCTACGTTGAGTAAAAATAATGTCAGTTAGTTATAAAAAGTTGTTTTTTGTTGCACTGCGTCTTACTAACTGTTTAGGTTGTTAGGTTGTACGCATAGTGTTCAATATTAAATAATTATTTATTTTAATTAGTAACCTTTAAATACATAACTATAATTGTTTTATATAGAGTTGTAGGTGTTGTAAAGGTTGATCAAGGTTAAGTGCATTACATTAGCGTGAAAGGTGAATGTTAAAATTAGAAGCATGGATCACACGTAGAGAATCTCTTCCAGAATACCATCTTAAGATTTAAACCTTAGTTTTCTCATCACCAGAATACTAGTATATGAAGAAAATTAGGGAAATTATTTGAAATATTTAAATTTATATATTAGTATAGAAATACACATTACGGTTCTATATAAACTAAGGGTACTCGGATGAGATAAATGTCATTTGTTTAATTTTAGTATTTAACGTGCACGTTCTTAACCAACAAATAATATCAGCACACAGCTTAAAAATAAATTTAAATCTACAACAGGGATATAACCTAGCCCATATGGTTGATATTTTTTTCGTTATTAAATATTAAACTCCAATTGACTTACTAATGATAATTTTTTTTGGCCTTTCCAGAAACTGAACTTTGGACACCTAGCACATTTGGCAGACACATTACCAACTGAGCTAATGTATTGTAATTTTAAATTTATAGTCAGAAATAATATATATGTGAGGTTGGGCTATATTTAATACAGCCACCTAAGTTTGTAAAAAAGACAAATAAATCATATTTGTAAGTAAAAAAACTTACTAAGCTTAACCAGGGAATATATTCAAACTTGAACAGGTGTTCGCATAGTCTAACGTTTTACTTTCTTACTCTACTAAATTGCCAATGATAGGGAGATAGAGGTTTCAAATCCGGTCGAATGTTCTGAGCGTTAAAAAAATATACCACTCTTTCTTTATTCAAATGTGGTTAAATGTCTTCATCCTTATTCTATTAGCGTAATTAAAGTGTGCACATAACTCAACAATGCACTAAGACACGGAGAATAAAACAATAGAATAAATGGTAGGTGACTTGGCGGTCTAGGGGTAAGGTGTCAGACTTCTATGCTGGCGGCCGGGGTTCGATCCTCGGTCCCGGCAAAGATTTATCTGATTACCAAACCCTTCCTTCACCTCTGACAAGACATCTTGTGAATGTGTGGAATGCCAGGCCTCCACCGTGGTTCGGATTCCACAGGTCCTTCATTTCATCTCACAATCACCCTACCATTACACATTAGCGTAAGTGCGTATAACCTGAACGGGTAGTAAGACGTGGTGCTAATAATAATAATAATAATAATAGTAATAATAATAGAATAAATGGTACGGCGCACCGCACAAAATTTCCTTTTATCTTAAAATCAAGACATTTATTAACAATTCTTCAGATATGTGAAACTAATTAATAAACATTTAAGAGAAACGCTCCACGAAAAATCATTAATGAAATAATATACACTCTTACAGAAACATTGGGAAAAGAGGAACATCTCGGTCCACTCTGTCCACCAAAGAGCATAACAATCGATTGCACATTATTTTTAGCACCGCGTCTTACTACCCGTTAGGGTTATACGCTTAATTAATAATCACGATTATGGGTTTAAGGATCATATGGTTATATTTAGAGGAAGTGAACCCATATTTGCCCAGGCCGAGAGTGGAAAACCATACGGGGAAAACTACCCTTAGTACGCTCGATCAATATTCGAGTCTCAATCTTCCCGTTATTGGCGGTCTAGTCTACTGCTAGAGTAGAGCTTTAGTTCATGTTGTTTATAATATTAAACAGATTTAAAAAAATCTTTAAATTGTATTTAGAGAAATTCGATTTTTCTCTTTTTGCCCTTCCATTAAACTACCCTTAATCTTAGGGTTGATACCCGCCTCGGTGGCGTAGTTGGCTAACGCGCTAGTCATGTTGAGCTCGACTGCTGAGGACGGGGAGATCGAGGCTCGAATCTCGAATCTCGGTCGGGTGAACTGAGGGTGGTTTTTCCTAAATGGTTTTCCACTCTTCCTCCACGCAAATGCAGGTTCACTTCCTCTAATTCAACCTTCCTAATTGATAATCCATTAGCGTAATTAGTACTTAAAGCGTATAGCCCTAACGGGTAGCAAGACGCAGTGCTAATATTATTATTATTATTACTTAGGTTGATATATAATTATTCCAAATCTGTATACTTTTTTTTGGCACTAGGTCGAGATAAAAACTACCTCGCGAAAATAACTTTTTTGGTTTCACGGGATCATTAAAGGTCGACATCCATTAAATGATTTTTTTTATGGTCACAATAACTTATTTCTCAGAGGAGTTGAGCGAAAGTAAAAAAGTTAGTACTCTTGAGATACAGTCATGTGCGTTGGATTCTATTTAACCTTAAGGGGAACCCGTTAGTAGTATCATTCTAAAACAAATTACCAAATAAAGCTTGGAATGGAATTCGAATCAACAATAAAAGTGCGATCCTTAAACGTTAGCAGTGCCCAGATCATTGCGTAAAAGCGGAATTGAATGCCTTGAGTCGGGCCACTGGGAACATTTCCTAGAATTGAGCTATTGGTTTAGATCCCTTTAATTTAAATTTAGTAAAGATTAAATTGAACATTTAAATCGAACCTGTACTTTCAAAAAAAAAGGTCAAAAAACACAATTTATTCAACAAAGATGAATTAATTAACTTTGAACACTTGAAATAAATCTCTAGAAATTTGCATGTATAAATAATTAAACGATATCTTGAGTTAAGATTTCACAAAATAAAAATTCCTTTCCAAATTTTAGTAAACATCTAGTGGTAATCGAGAATAAAAATATTATTAAACTAGCTTGTTGACCGAGTTGCAAATGTTATGGTATAAATTTCCAAATTTAATGCGACAATTAATCATAACAATATAATAATGTGTTTATTATATTTGTAGAGCAATGAAAATGTTTTGGATAGTATAAGAAAATTTATTTGACTGCACTATTCAAAATAAATAAAGAATTCAATGAGGTTAAATTTGATTAAAATAATAAATAGTAAAACCAATGGTAGCGTATAAAATATATTAAATTATCTAACATTTGGAGTTGTTTTACAAACCTAATAATCTATATATTTTTATATTATTATTAATTTTATAATTACAATTTGGCGTTGAGCTATGACATTCTGGCCAACCAGTTAATTTAATAATCACTTCTTTCTCAATTAATACAAGCTACGGTGACCTGGCGGTCTAGGGGTAAGGTGTCAGACTTCTGTGCTGGCGGCCGGGGTTCAATCCTCGGTCTCGGCACAGATTTATCTGATAACAAAACCCTTCCTTCACCTCTGACAAGACATCTCGTGAATGTGGGGAATGCCAGGTCTCCACCGTGGTTCGGATTCCACGTTAAACTGTAGGTCCTCCATTTCATCTCACAATCACCCTACCATTACACATTAGCGTAAGTGCGTATAACCCGAACGGTTAGTAAAACGCGATGCTAATAATAATAATAATAATACAAGCTACTTACTCGACATCATATAGATCATTTTCCAAATTTTTTTATCTAGTGATAAGCTAAACAAATCCATGACGGAGACAAATAATAGCTGATAAATGTCATGAAACTGCCTTAAAATTTAAGTTTATTTGTTCAACAGACTTTTCTAGCTAACTTGTTGTTCTTACAGAATTGGATAATTCATAGCCGCCAGAACGTAGGATCGCCATTTAATCCTATCCTAAGAAATTTTCATCCAATCCCCAACCTAACACCCAAACTCCTTCAAATTCATTTTAAAAAGAGAGAATATAAAATTATAAGCGCTATTTTGAAATAATAGACACTTGTTTAAATATTGCAAGACATATGAATATCTGAAATGAGTTTCAACAATGCAGAAGGCAGAACCTATAGGTTGATTATTAAATTATATTTTGGTGTTTTTTATCATCCAGTCTCAATACACATACAGATTATATGTATATGATTAATAATTGTGCCCCTGGAGAGGGGATCAGTATGGTATGATTTATAGTAAGCCCAGCTTGGAATCGAACCCCGAATTCTCCATTATTAGAAAACCAGTCTAATGGAGTTTAGTGAAATATTTATGTATTTTCTTAGAATATATTACTGCCATAATTCCCCTTGTAGATGCCTATCTTCTTATTGTTACTCCTCTGTAGATGCATATATTCCTACCATCGTTCCACTTGAAGATGACTATATTCTTACCATTACTCCACTTGAAGATGACTATATACCTACCATCACTCCACTTCCTACTTCAACTGAACCTGTAGTTGCCTATCTTCTTACGCAAATCCACCAATTGACATAATATCGTTCCTATTATGACTCCACCAGGAGACCTACTACCATTCATATTGTGACAACCAGTAGACGCGATAACATTCCTTCCTTCACTCCACGAGTAGGCGTATTACCATTCCTATCATGAGTCCACCAGTAGACTTAATAATATTCCTACCACGACTTCACAATTCAATGAAGTAACCTTTCTACCGAGACTCCGCCTGTATACAGTATGGCAAGGTACTATTTTAGTATTTTTCACTATCAATGCTATTAATCTTACTATCTACAATGTAGACGGAAAGTCAGATCTGATTTTAAACGGCTACAATTTTATTAACAATGGATAGACTTACACTATTTAAGAAGTGTTCTTTTCAACAGTCTATGAGCATCTTTGTGGCATACCAAGTCTCCACGTGAGTTGTTAACAAGCCGTTGTAAGCGTCGCGTTATATCATAAATTGTCTTGTGAAGGAAATCCTTGGGAACATTTATAACACAGTATTAATACGTTCCTCTAATTCATCCAGATTGCGTGGCTTTGTTCTGCAAACCTCATCTTTAGCACAACCCCACAAAAGTAAATCACACGGAGTTAGGGGAGGACTTCTGACAGGCCATTTGTGTGTTCCCTGTCGTCCTAACCAACAGCGCCAGAAAGTAATAAGTCTATCAATTCACGGACGATGAAGTTGAAATGGGTTGGAGGCTGAAGAATCATTCTGATGAAAGATAACATTGTGAACATTGTCTCATTGGGAGACCACTAGCCACACATCTTGACGCAACATATTTAGGTACCGGTCACCGTTCAGGGTGTCTCGCAAGAGGACGGAACCGATGACACGGTCCAAGGTCATGCTGCACGTAACCGTCACCTTTGGTTCATTTAGCATTTTCTCAATCTTATTTTCTGGGTCGCGATCTGCCCATTAATGGCAGTTGTATCGGTTCACGAAACAACAGACGTAAACAATTGCTTCATCATTTCAAATAACGTTACGAAGCAGATCCGTCCTATCACTCTGTCATGAAAGCATAATTTTCCGTGCCCCATGCACCTGTACCATCCATCCGTGGATAATTCCTGTAAATAATGAAGTTTCCGGGGTTGAAATTTAATATCTTTTTTCAACACTGTGCGCAACGCATGTATGGACAATCCGCTCCCTCACTGCTGCAACATCCTCCGGGGTCCGCATTGTCGACGATAGTCCGCTTCTTCTTCTTCTTGAATCTGCAACCAAGCCAGTGGTCACTAATTTTATGTGGCAGTTTCGAGTCAAGCTGCTATGAAGTGTAGCACGTTGACCGTGAACATCTCACCACCATCGCTACTTAAGGAGACAGGTTTATACAAATCAAAACGTGAATCTATCTTGGTGCGATCTTCTAAATACGGTTTGTCACTCATTTTCTAACTCGTTCGCTCACGATAGATGTCGTGCCAATATAAGATTTTTGCAGGGATTCTATAACATCAGAGATAACTATTTTTTGCTAATCGGTCAATAATTATCATAATAACGGTCATTTAAAATCACATAGCGACTTTCCACCCACTTTGTACTTAATATTCGGTTACCTGGCGGTCTAGAGGTAAGGTGTCAGACCTCTGTGCTGGCGGCCGGGGTTCAATCCTCGGTCTCGGCACAGATTTATCTGATTACCAAACCCTTCCTTCACCTCGGACAAGACATCTTGTGAATGTGAGGAATGCCAGGCCTCCACCGTGGTTAGGATTCCACGTTAAACTGTAGGTCCTCCATTTCATCTCACAATCACCCTACCATTACACATTAGCGTAAGTGCGTATAACCCGAACGAGTAGTAAGACGCGGTGCAAATAATACTAATAATAATGTACATATATAGCAATCCACAAAAGACACTAGCTTGACTAAGTGAACGAGCTGGGGAAAGTGATTCTTATGGTAATGCACAGACTATCAGCTAAAGAGAGGTAGTTAGGTCCTAAAAGAAAAACCTCTACATTTGACTAAACCAGGCTTTAAAAATATGACTCTCGGGAAGAGCACGCTAGTGCTTAGTCAATTCTACCCAGTAGCACAGGAAATTAAGGGTACACTCTTTTTATGTGGAAAGCTTTCAACCTTACCTTAACCGATTACACTAAGTCTTTATTTTATAAACCACACCATAGTGTAACGCGTTAAAGTAAGCTTGCCACCTTTCAGGTTAAATGGAGTGTACAGTACATGGGTGCTGCGAGGCCACCATAATTATAAGCTAAAACTATTACCTATATTCTAAAACTGAACTATTTAAACATGTTAAATATCTATCATCTTCTTCCCTTAAAGAGGTTGTTTGTAATTTTGAGATAAATTGAAAATAGGTTAACTGATTTCAATAGTATTTTGTTCGCTGATATATTCCTTATACTCTCAGACTGGACATAGAGCATATTTGATCCTGCTAAAACCAGTAAAATGGATAGTTTTTAAAATATTCTCTCTTAAATTACCAGGCCAACAATATGTGCCACATGATTCATATCAAAGAAATCCACTGCGGAGCAAGAGAGAAAAGTTTGAGAACTACTGGTATAACTTGATCACAAAATCAACCGCAAGTCCAAAGAGTAACTACAGAATACATTTCTGCATTAAATCTAAAGCGAAATTATATTTTGGTTTTGGTTGGTTAATTCGTCATATTCACATTAGTGGGTGGATCGTGTTTCATTGGCAAATACAAGTTGCACATAGATAGCATTTTACATCATTATTTGATTTGATCTTATATTTAAATAAATATATATTCAGATTGTTATGCCCTCTCATTTCTTTACCTCGTAGCAATAGGCCACTAAAGAAAATACTACAAGGATAAGAGGGATTAAGTTAATATAATAATAATAATAATAATAAAGAGAAAATATCATCAGCAAGAGTTAAATGTAAAGAGTAGTTTAATTCATTCAAAAATAACAGACAGCAATTTAAGTGGCCTTAACTTTTCTAGTAGAACGAAGAAAAACATAGGTGATTACATTATTGCTAAAAAAAGATTAATTCAATTATACAAGGTTATCTTTATATTAATAAAGCTATTAAACAATTAATAATCAAATCTATTAATGAAATATAAAATCTAGAAGAGCCTTTCAAATCTGTTACAAAAGCGTCTGAATATCTACAGACAAAACGAAAACATATACTCTTCCAATGTAAAGTTATATCTTTATATTCAATACTTTTGTTGCACCCCCCCTGAGTCCTAATACTACCCGACCATAAAAGGTAATAAAAGGGAGAGGATGAACTTAACATACATGAAGAATGGAAATTATAAAAAAATATAGATACAACAAAATGAGCAGTTTTATTCATTTAAATGACAATAGCGCAGATGACAATAAATGGTCTCATATCATTATGTGTACAGTTGGAAAATATTCTCGAAGCAAACAACTTTATATCATTAAGTTGCGCAAGTGTTTTAACAAAAGGAAACATGAAATCCATCACAATATTGATAGACCAGTCTATATGAGACAATACCAGAGCGTATATATTTAAATGCGATACAAAATTATAAGGGCCTAATGGGCACCTTGATATGGTTCCAAAGGTTTCGTAATTCACAGAAAACGATATCAACAAAGTAGTTTAAATTTGACGACCACACCACAGTGTTTACAAAACGTGAGGGTTTGACTACCAGACCTAAGCCAAACTCCCACGGGACTATCCGATCTGACTGAGAATATGGGACACACAGTTCCATCAATTAACTACACATTAGCTGTTCAAACAGAACTTACGTTACAATAGATTAAAGTTATTCTAATTCAAATTCCAATAAAAAGTTACTTCACGTTACGTTAATTCAAACCATAATTTTAAATATGAAAAGTTACTTCAAAAAAAGGAAATACTGTATAATTCCAAAAAATTAAACTTTTTAATATATCCCAAACAAGACACGCAAGACTTGCAAGATTGGATGTAAAGCTTCCAACCAGTGCGCGCATTACAAAAATATTGTGTACGGTCCAAGTACAGAAGATGTGAATTATATTTAAGCTAATACTTTGACAGAAATTTTGAGATTGTATAATCTCATAATCGCATATACAAATTATTGGTATCAAGTTATTTTTAATTCTGCTGTACTAGAGGTTTGGCCTATCCAATACAGATTACATATTGGATTCCGCGCGAATTATTTCTCTTGTTGTTTATATTTTAATCAACAACATTTTCTCAAACTTAATTTGTTATAAAAACCATATACAACTAGGAAAAAACTTTCAGATATTGATTTTCATGCAAACTCAACTCAATTAATGAATTTTGTCCATCGTATTGGATCAGCCAACTTGTTTTTTCAAACCTGTTTCTTAAAGAAAATAGCATCTATACCAAATTTCAGCATTTTAGGATATCGGCAAGTTTTATAAAGAACCTTTTAATGACAGACACCGCATGAGTCTTATATATTTATGTATATTTTTAATAAAGTTATTATAAATTCACAATGGTTTGGTACCATAAAGGTAAAGGCCAAAAACTTATATCTCAGAGTAAAAAGATATTAGTTTGAAAACTAGGACTTAATTATTATTATTAGCACCACGTCTTACTACCCGTTCGGGTTATACGCACTTACGCTAATGTGTAATGGTAGGGTGATTGCGAGATAGAAATGGAGGACCTACAGTTTAACGTGGAATCCGAACCACGGTGGAGTAGGACTTAATAAGAAAGAAAAATACCATCGGTGAAATCGACTGGGGACAAGTTTTTCGAGGTAGAGAGTAGATAGACTCCAGCCCTTCCAGTGTTAAGATTAAAAAAAAAAGCTTTTAGCATTAAAATTGATATTTTTGAAAAATTATTCTGTTTGTTTGATTTTAATAATATACTTTTATCTTTTCAGGTAAGTACTTGATGGATGCACACAGCCAATTATTATTGAAAACTAGTCAATCTTTCGGAATAATCAATATCAAAATGGTAAGCTAAATATATTGATTTTTATGATTTTATTTTAGTTGTTAAATAGTAATACTAGACACCACTTCACCAAATTAATCTATTATATGATGTTACTAAATTATATACTAAACATGTTAAAGAACCGATAATATTTATATAATTGTTAATTAATGTTAAGAGTGTTTTGGTAGAATCCACAATAGCCGTTGATGTTTTGACCCCTCACAATACTCCATATATTAACCTCCAAGAATTGTTGTGGAAGAATTTTTCTAATAACTGTTTATCTTGTTTGAATTATAAACTTAATATGATATTAATTCACTTCCAAATATTTACCATAATCAAGCTTATTGGTTTTATCGGGTTGCAAACTCAGTGTAGTTTCATCGACTCATTTATATGACGGAATCACCCCAAGCTAGGGCATTTACGTCACCGAGGTTAAAATGTTATCTGTATGGACAGTAGCTGTCTCCACCACTTGCGTTTAATCTTGATGGTTGGGACATAAAGTCGAATGGCATCGTTAAACGCCTGTTCTAAAACTACACTTTGCTAACGTAAAAGCTAACCCTTTTTTTTAAAGCTGTTTCATTCGTCACTGTTGACCTGATGTAAGCCTTGAAACGCTTTTGGTGAAATTTAGCTAAAGTACTTTTTAGAACATTAAAATCTCTTTTACAATAGATCGTTCTCCAGGTGAGGTTTTGTCCTTCAATACTATCGAAGTATTGTTACCAGTCCACTTCTTAAAATTAACTATAAGACATAGGTAATACATTTGATGGTTTTATTTTAAGCACCCTTTTAATATTCCTTTTAATGACATCTTAGATTTCATAAAACAAAATTAACATCAAAGTAAAAAATTTCATTTTATATATAATGGTAGTACATGTCAAATATTTAAGTTTTAGTCTTGAAAGTATTTGTGACTAACCATAGCAATGCACTTACTAATATACAGTATAATAGCTAGATTATGTATGTAGGACTATGCTATATGGTTTGAGATAGCTTCAATATATGCTTACATCTTTAATCCACATTTGCCAAAAAGATCATTAAAAACTACATACATAGATGATTGATCCTGTCTAGTGGACTTTCTCTAATGATACTAGCTGTGTGTGGATTGTAATACAGTTTTTTGCTATTATTTGATTTGTAACCAGTATTTGAGAGTCGAAAAATACCATAAATGGACTTTTATATATACAAGGTTTCCTTTTCAACCAAGAAAATAGACTTTATACAAATAATCATATAAAATATTATAAAATACACTTCAAGGAAGTGGGTATGTATGTTTAATTTACCCTAAAAGGTGGTAGTCTGATCGCGACGAAATGCATTACGGTAGGTAATACTATATTATAAGCTATACCATAGTATAATCATTTAGGTGAAACTCTTGCCTTTCAGGGTGAATATAATTTACACAATATAACTTTCACATTAATCATTTAGTTTAAGATAGAAGCTTCTTGATGATTAATCAATATATACCATTTTACTGGGTTAATTGAAGCTATAACTTTCTTTATTAATCATTATTAAGTGGTGTGTGTTTCTAATTTTATTGACATAAACTGGTTTGGGGAAATAAACGCATCTGAAAAAATAGGTGTGTACTAATATTTAACTCTCTGTTATATTGAAATTATATTTTGTAAAATTCAAAAATACACACTTTAAAAATTATTAATTTTTTTTTAGAAAGTTGCAAAGTTAAAATTTAGACTTAACGGTCCAGATCACCTCACTCAATTATCTTTCCATGGCTTAAGCCCTGGTGAGTAATTAGCAAAGATGCATTTGTTATCAAGAAAAACTTATAAATTTTTCTAGTAGATAATATAGAACAAAATTTTTTCTAAACAATTCTGAGAACCTTGAAGGACTCCCGTGTTATTCCATTGCACAGCGTATTGAGATCTAAAGCTACCTGCTGCTATTAGGTGATAGCAGCGTAACCTTGGTGATTATGGGTTGCCAAGTTAACAGTGAAGATTTGTCAATGTTTTTGATTCAAACTAAGCTCTCACGTCCCTTCTCAAGTTATGTAGGTTAAAAAATAGAGGTTGAAGTATATACCCATCTGTATAAATCATGGTGATAATTAAATTTGGAAATTCATTATTGTCATGGAATGTTGACAGCGTAAGCAGAGATTATTTTAAACTGTACCTCTGATACATTTTCCTCCAGTTGGGCACCATTTGACTAATCACACGCACAGGCTCTGCTGTACACGCTATTTTGTTCATGCCTGGCCAATAAGGTTTCTACTTAAAAATGGGACCATTCATATGTACAGATTAAAATTTACTAAGCCTACCGTGGTAAAACTCAACTATACGGCACTGGAAAATTCAATATTAAATTTACCTAAAATCAATAAGAGGGAAGATGATAATAAATCCAAAAATTCCCAAGTAAAATATTTATTATATTAATTGTAGCTTTAATTAAATAAATGAACATGTAAATCAAAAATATGAATTTTGTAGTCTCTACTTTAATATTTGTAAAATGTTACATATTTATAAACTCTCTGAAACGTTATACTAAGTTGTTAATTTTATTAATTATATATCAAATATGTCAAACTTAGTCTGTAGGTATAAAATATATGGTATTGTTACATTAAAAATAATACAACTATAAAATACTTGCATCGGGGTTTGCAAATTGTAACGTGTCACTTTTGTGTTATACTGAATTGTCTACGAAAAGGATTTCGTGGTTCGAATCCTGGTCGGGTTTACTAAGGATGGATCTCCCCATAGTCTCTTTCCAAGAAAATGTGGATAGATTCTCTCTAAACTTATATCTTCCTCGACCCTATCTAATTGGTAAAATAAATGCAGGCGTATAAATACAAACTGATATAAAGACGAGGTGACAATGTACCATATATAAAAATGGTATGACACGATAGAACAAACTTTTACATAATGTGTCTTATAGAAATGTTACAGAGTGTGTATTTCAGCTTTGAAGAAAATTTTAAAAAATAGATTCAAGTAAAATACGTTTAAATAAAATTTACTACTAAAATCAAACACATCTTGTAGATCACATTAATCTCTCTTTCAACTATTAATTTTAATCCCAAATGTTCAAATATATTAAATAAACTTAAAACTTTCAATGAAGAGACTATTTATAAATTTGGTAATTTAAAATTATTTGTTATTTGTGAAAAATAAAATGGATTCTTGTTTAACATAAAAAAAATATTTCCATCTTACCATTTTGAATTCAATCTTCAAGGTAAATTTATTAGACAATAAATTTTTCTATAATTTGTTATAAGTAAGCTACCTTTTAGTTAATTTATTTTATACAAATAAAGATACATTATTGTTGATATGTTAAAAAGTTTCCCGATACTTATTTAAAAAAATCGCCAAAACATTTTTTTTTAATATTCAAACTAAAAAATTAACAACCATCATTTAATAAATGACCAAATTTCCCCGTTAAAATAGGTATACAGCTTTATTTGCTAAATTCATGTAAAAAACTCCCAAAATATACATTTTAAGCCAAATCGTTTCAGCCATTTTCAAAATAATTCAAATTTTAAAAAAAGCCCGTCAACCAACGTTTCTTTATCTAATTTTTACCCAAAATAAAGTATACAAGTTTTTTTTCATGCCAATCATTCCCACGATACTAATTTTGAACCAAATCGTTAGAGCCATTTAAAAAATATTTTCATTTTTAAAAAAAAAAGTAATAAGTGAGTTTTTACTCTAAAAACAAATTTACAATTTGAATTGCCATGTCAAACATTCCTAAAATATCCGTTAGGAACCAAATCGTTAGAGACCTTTGTAAAATATTTTAAGTGTTTTTGTTTGTTATGTCAAACACGCTTAAGATATTCATTTGTAGCCAAATCATTGGATACATTACTTTAAATTAATTCAGGTTTTTGAATTATTGTTCTAAAATAAGCTAAATTTTAACGAATATTTGCCCCAAAACCAATTTGTCATTTCAATAAATTTTAGATATGACTTTTAAACAAAATCTTTAAGGTCATTTTTGAAATATTTGATATTCAAAAATATTACTTAGCTCTAAGCTACACTTAGTTGAAATGATAGGGTACAATTTTTTTTTTAAATATGGTATATCCCTATAATATCTAGATATCGAGTTTTAACAAAATCTATGAAACAGTTTTGAGTCCATGGCCAGGGACAAATACTAACAGACAGACATACAGATATGGGGACCAACATAATTTAAAATTTCATTTTTTCTGTTCGTGTTCACATAAAACGTAAACATTTGTCATAAACTCTAGATGTTTTTCGACATCAGATTACTTTCGCTCGATATATGCAAGTAAAAACCAGACGTAAGTGAAACTAATATGGACACATGACTAATGAGTTTTATAATAATGGCGTGTCTAGGATAAATCAATTTGTAGATCTTAGTTTTTGTAAATATTACAAATGTAACATTTCCCAGGGGAGTCCGAATTTCCTAATCGTATATACTTTCCGCGGAGACTCTTTCTATGCTCCTATAAGATTAGGGAAGGATGATAGTGAATCAAATGAGGATCTTAACCTAACTTAACCCTAATCAACCAAACACTAGTGATAATGGGAAATATTCCCCTTTCGAGAAAATCTCCAAGTAAGAGCTGGGAGTCGAGCTCACGACCTCTAGGTCCGCAAGCCAGGGCCTTTGATAACAATACCACTTAACCGGTTTATGTTTATTCTTCCATTATACTTTGAAAAACTAAACGTTATCTCCCGTAAAAGCGTTTAAGATAAACGCGTAGTTAAAAAATTACCTGTTCATATGTTAGATCTCTAGAGACGCATGACTTTGAGTTGTTTTCAAGGGTAAAACGTTATATTTGACACTTATTATTATTATTATTATTACTATTATTATTAGCACCGCGTCTTACTACCCGTTCGGGTTATACGCACTAACGCTAATGTGTAATGGTAGGGTGAATGTGAGATGAAATGGAGGACCTACAGTTTAACCTGTAATCCGAACCACGGTGGAGGCCTGGCATTCCTTACATTCACAAGATGTCTTGTCAGAGGTGAAGGAAGTATTTGACACTTGATTGGTAGCTAAGTGCGGACGAACTTGTAATGAATGTCTCAGTGAAGTAACTCAAGTCTTGTCCCACTCCAGAAACGTTCACCGCCTATATTTCAGTTCCCTAGCTCTCCCACTGACTCGAGTTAGATGCTTAGTGGATTCCAACTACCTCATATCCCTCATTATGGCATTCCGCACATTCTTTTCTTCCTTTCAAATCCTCCCTTCCCTTCTCAAGTCAGCAATTTATTATCGTATTCACAATACACGTCTATTATTACATTCAATATTGAAACCCTGTGGTTCGTACGTGAATATATTTATGGCAGATTACTTAAGGCCAAATCTTAAACTCTAACGACAAATATACCCTACACAAGTGGGTCATATAAGCAAACAAATCATAAAATGAAGTATTTTTATACTTAAAATCAATGTTAGTTAGTTTTTTATGGTTTTATTTTCTTATATATTTTATATATTCTCTTACATATTTTCCACAAAAAGATTAAATAACGTGAATACAGGCTTTTATCTTTTTTACGGCTTACATTTTATTAAATATTATGAGTTTCTTTATTAAATACAAATTATCTAACTATTTGTTGACAATAATATTAAATAATATATAATTTTATAACTGTATGTAATAAAAATTCATATTTCTTCTAGGTATATAGTAAATTATAGAATCGCCTTACTCGTTTATTAATTTGTATATCATTTGACGTTTGAACTACCACTTTGAGCCATTCCCCTTATAAATGTGTGGTACCATTAATTATTTTATAATGTTTGTTATGTGGTTTAAATAAAGATACATTTTTAATTACTAGTGGTGACCTGGCGGTCTAGGGGTAAGGTGTCAGACTTATGTGCTGGCGGCCGGGGTTCAATCCTCGGTCCCGGCACAGATTTATCTGATTACCAAACACTTCCTTCACCTCTGACAAGACATCTTGTGAATGTGGGTAATGCCAGACCTCCACCGTGGTTCGGATTCCACGTTTAACTGTAGGTCCTCCATTTCATCTCACAATCACCCTACCATTACACATTAGCGTAAGTGCGTATAACCCGAACGGGTAGTAAGACGCGGTGCTAATAATAATAATAATAATATAATTAATTACTAGCAAATTTTGGGAAAACTTGTCATACCTATTAAAATCTTATGAAGTTCACATAAATACGCTCCATAGAGAAGGATTGAACATATTTACAGATCGAATTTGAATTTAGGGGCGTTTTCATATGAGTTTGCACTGTACGCATTGCACTAGTTATATTAGCTATGCGTTGTGCATTAATATAAACCCAGAATAATCTAATCACTAAACACACAACTAGATTTGTGAGGTGAATATTTATATAACAGAAACGATACAGAATAAACAAGAAAAATAGCAATAACAAACCGCATGATTAAGATCTAATGAAAAGCGTATAAACCGAACGGGTAGTAAGACGCCGTGATAAATAAAAACAGATTTAATGAAAATATAAGATAATACCAGTACAGCAAGAAGTTATAATCACGTCAATAATTGGATACGAGAGAATATCGGCACTGACGGGTAGTGAATCCCAAGCGATGCCAAACGAGAGTAATAATGACAGTATAATCATAAATATCGACTTAATTATCCAGATACAAGCTTTTGATAGGACACAAATTCTCTTACTAACGTATTATTGAAGTTAGGAATGATGGGAGTTACAGTAGAGGGGGGGGGGGGGNACTATACAAACAAACAGGATTAAAGGACAAATGAGAGACAGAGATAAGTGAAGGAGAAAAGCCACTGGACCACGGACCGCGAGTTGTGTCAAAGATGATTAATGGCCTAAAGGAGACGAGGAGTTGTGACACGGGATTAAAGTAAAAATAAAAGTAGACAGGAATGAAGTTCCTTTTGAGATAAATACGACAGAATCAGTAAAATAAAGCCAACAAAAGCTGTAACATTGACAAGGGTAAGTGTTGGAAAAAATACAAATATAGTGACACAGATTATATGAAATGTAATAGAGGAGAAACACTTTAGGATTTTTCGTACAAAAAAGTAATAAAATCATAATATAAAAATAACTCAAAATAACTTAAGTGAAACAAATCGATGTGGTCTTTGAAGATATTCGAGCACAAGACTTGTTCCAAAAACTAATTGAGATAAAAACAATATATCTTAAGATGGGGCTTAGTGACAGCTAGGTTCTGAGGAGGTGTGAGGAGGGTAAATAAAATACACTTGTGAAAAAACGTTTGGAAAAGTTGAGGACGCCATTTACCTATTTCTTACAAGAGTGTTGATATTAATCTACAAACGTCGTGGCAGAAGATTCCTTCATTCACGTACCACTTCACTTCGATGAGCTATGAACCATGAATATTTTTTTAATTAATCCAACTACCATTATGACTGTTAAAGCTTTATCCAAGTGTTGAGAATATTAAAGATAAGTATTAATTATAGTTATGTTGTGGAGTGCGAAAGAATTAACATTTTTAGTTTAAATTGTAACTACAATATCATATAATTATTCAGAGAGACATGCATGGGTAAGGTTTCAACAGAAACACATTTCCAAATGGTGAGATGTGGGGTGAGGACCCTATGTATGATTGGTCAAATGGTGACCGAGTGTGAGATAAAGTATCATAAGTATAGTTTTAACAGAATTTGATTAGCCTGGTAACACTTCACACCACATTACTACTATTTTGAAAGTGCACCCTATTAGCTGAGAGAGGAGCTATGAACGCCCTTTTGGAAAACTACACCTTTGTGCTCACAGCTAATATTCATTAACTTCACCCTCCCCGCTGGTAATCCCTTCTATGTTAGACCAACACATTGTATAATTTAACCACCAAAGGACGCCTCAACGATTTCCATGTATTACATTTAGCTTTGCATTTTATAAATGAAGATTAGATAGAATCTAAATTGGAAATTGATCAATTGTTGAGTAAACTAAATACTCAACATAAGATCATCAAATATTAGGCTAACAGTTTGATAATTTTATGTTTTAACTAGCAAGGTAATATATTTTCATCAAGATGCCTTAATTAAATAACAGTCATGGTAAAAAAAAAGGTTTATCGAAATATCACATGATATAATTAATTAATGATAGTTAAAACCTTAAAATAGTTATAAATTATTTGTGAACAGAGATTAAATAGTACCTATATATTGTTAACCTTAGGATATAAAGATAAAACAATGTATGTTAGGACCCAAGAGAATTTTGAATATAAATTATTTAAAATGTTAAGCTAATCTTAAATTTTGAATAACAATTAGTATCGAAATGGCTGTTAGGCTCGTAAAGAACAAAGTATTTGTATAGCAAGGTTCACCTCCTTTATGTAGAAAATACCAAATGTAGTTAAGCCCTAACTTAATTCCATATAAAGAAATATTCTCTCTGGCGTAACGAGCAGGGAACCAACAGGAGTGAAGCAGGATGTAAGCTATAAGCTGAAAAGGGTTTCCGGGGGGTTGTTGAGAAGGACGGGGATGGTCAACCAGAGATCCATGACGCGAAGACACGCGTTGAAATTCCTCGCACTTCACCCTGGATCTAATATATTCCTTTCAAACTGGAATTTGGGACCGGCCACTCATCACATCCACGTTTTTACCATCTCGCTATCTTACAAGTCAAGAAAGTATTGTGATCTTCAAAAAACTAAAACTCGAGATTTTGATGAATCTCGACGTTTCATGCCCCCCCGAGTCCGAAAAAGTGTTTTTTGAATTTCCGCCTCTCTGTCTGTATCTCCGACTAGAGCCTAAAGTATTTTACCGATCGTGATAAAACTTGGTATCTAGGGTTTTCACAGGGCTGCCCCGAGTAATTTTTGAATTAAGGGTGGTTTTCTGGAGGGCAAAAAGAAAAAAGTACATTTTCCAAAATCGGCTATAACGATTTTGGTTAAGTTTCATTTAAAACATTAATAAATATTCCAAAGAAAAGGGCTACTCCCAATATTTCAGCAAAATTATTTTAAGGGCTCCAGTCTGATGCGTAAATTATCATTTTTAATAACATTTCATAAATTATTTGAGCTATGGAGTCACTTATCATTGCAACTATGTAGTTATATTTATAATACAAATATTTTGTTCGAAACATGATTTTTTTAAACAAAATAACTTTAAATCTTTAGGGAAAAATAATATTTTTGAACTTTTCGAAAACTAAAGGTAAATATTGCGACCGTGAAAAAAAATCTAATGTTGATGGATGTCGAGGTTTCATGACCCCCCAAGCCCTAAAAAGTGGTATTTGCAATGCCATCTGTCTGTGTGTCTTTTTAACCCCAAAATTAAGAGTAGTTAATAAAACGTGAAAAGAAAAAAAAATCTATTTCATTAAAATTAGCTTTAACGATTTTCGTTAATGTTCTTATATAGCTGTTGATTAAGATTATGAATAAACTTGCTATTTTCATTTTCCCATGAAAATGATTTTAGGGTACCTTACGGACGGGAAAATTTCCGTATCTCCGCAATTATTTGAAATACTAAATAATGTATCTTTGAAAAATAGTAGTACTATTAAAAATAAAAAACTTTTATATGAAATATTTTTTATACAACCAACAGTTTCTGAGATATTGTATAACATAATGATACTATTTTGTGAGCTTTAGTTGTAAAGAAATGCTATTTAAGTTTTAATGCAATAATTATCTAATGCCATGGAGTAGGAACTAAATAAGTCTCTCAAAAGTGTGTGTTCTCTTTCTTTTAACCTCTTAGGGGAAATGTTTGTACATCAATGATCAACTTATATCATTTTAGATTCCATAGTCAATATTTACCTATTTTATTGGTCATAATTTATAAATGAGAAATTTAATAGTAATGCAATAACCTTAAGATGTGAAACCCATATTAAAATGTCGAAAATTTTAAACGAGAAGTCGACATTTTAATACGAAATGTGACCCTTGGGGAACCAATATCAATATTTTTATTTTCTCGCTAATTTACAGGTAGAGCAATTACTGGGATCGTCAAAAAAAAAATTGAACTCGAAAATTTGATTGATTTTGACGTCTCATGACCCCCCGAACCCCATGAAGTGGTTTTCGCAATGTTGTCTGTCTCTCTCTATCTCAGGCTGGATCCTAAACTATTTTACTAATCGGGCAAAAACTTTTTATATACGGTTTTCATAGGGTTACCCCGAAGAATTTTTGGAATTGGATATCCAACCCTAACATTATGGGTAGTTTCCTTAAGGGTGGAAAAAGAACAAAATGATTTTATCTAAATCGGCTTTAATGATATTGATTACAATTAATTTCTAAGCTTTGATAAATATTACAAACCAAATGGCTACTCTTACTTAATTTTTCGTCAAAATGACTGTAAGTGTTCCGGTCTGATGCGTAAATTCTAATTTTTAATTTTATCTCGGTAAGTTTAAAGGGTGAAAAGAGAAGAATTTCATATTCTCAAAATCGACTAAAATGATTTTGATTAAAAATTGTATCTAGGCATTGATACAAATTATAAACAAAACAGCTTTTTTTTCATTTTCCCATGAAAAAAAGTTTAGGGTTCTTTATAGAAGCAACCATTTCTAAATCCACGCAACTCATTGGGAACTATTTAACTCATCATTGTATAATTTTAGTACTATTTAAAATTAAAAACTTGTATTTGAAATATATTTTTATTAAACCAATACTTTTATTTTTTATTTATTTAGCACCGTGTCTTACTACCCGTTCGGGTTATACGCTAAATATAAAACCAATACTTTCGGAGAAATTGTCAAATATGTTAATATAATTTTGTGAGCTTTATTTGTGAAGGATACTACCTAAGTTTAAACGCAATAATTCTCTAATGCCCTAGAGTAAGCAAATAAGTAAGTCTATCAAGAAGTTGATGTTTTTCCTTTAACCTCCCAAGAGAAATTTTTGTACATCACAGGGGTAAATCCAGGAATTTCTTGGGAGGATAAGGGTGGGTGGGACGCGGGTGGTCCCATCAGAATAGGGTTGGGGA
>CABEEJ010000117.1:102837-147276 GCA_901482245.1 Timema douglasi
GGGGGGCGGGTGAGGCACCTCAAGAAATTTTGACATAAATCTTTTTCCAAAATTATAGACAAGGCCAAGTCTTTAAGTAATTTTTCAGTGAAACGCTAAACTTGAGAACAATTATATAATGAAGAAAATAATAAAAATATCAACAGATAGTGATTGTTAAGAGGGAAATAAATTAAAACATTATAATATAAATATTTTTTTAGCTATTCAATCGATTAGACAAATTATATGGAATTATTCAGATCTCGAACAATCGAACTTTAACTCCACTTTATAGTATAGCTGGTTATTTCTCATTCAAAATCGAAGTGTTACCACTAAACCATACTAACACGTTATGTGTGTGGTATTTTTCAAATATCATGTTTAAAGCGCGTTATTTAATATATATATTGAAATAGTAGTAATAAATATGATAAAATAAATTTAAATCCAAACCATGTTTGTGCAACAAGGTGAGAGGCGTGCAACTTAAATTTGAGTAATTTCATTAATGGCTATTTTCACCACTTTAATACTAATGTGATTGTCTTAAGTATTTATAATATTTAGCCTATATTAATCATTTAATAATATTACCAATAAGAATTTTAAAAATGAAATCCGGTTAGTGAATCTCACGTATTACGTGATAATAAAACTGTAAGTGACCTTAACATTGATTTAATTGGTTTAATTTTTTGAATGGTGGCGCGCGCTCCCATACCTCCGTCCTGGATCCACCCCTGGTAAAGCAATTATCTATCTCTCTCATTTTATTCAATAATTAAGTATGTTTAGTCAAAAATTATAAAAGATAAATTTAGTAGCAATGTGATAATCATAAGATGTGCATACCCGAATAAATAACCGATAACTTTAACCGGAATTCAATATTTTATTACGAAGTATTGACTCCTGTGGACCCAATAACCGATATTTTTTATTGGTCCAAATGTACAAATGAAGACGTTAGTTTTTAAAAAATAGAATTATAAAACTTAAAACCGTGAGTCAAAAAAGTTTTACGTATCTGTAGTTCAATTGGTTCTCGAGTTCCAAAGTGTATATTATATTATATTACGGATTTTGAGTAAATATCTCAATTTAAAAAAAATAGATTGAGGAAGTCCGTGTGGATTTCCATACCATTTATTTTAATCAAACCATGGTCCTTCTACATACAGCACATGCTAGTTAATTTCTCTTAGCAGTTTGTAGGGTTATAAATTATAACGCTACATGCCCATGCGGATGAGCAAGGAATGTCAGTTGAAATGCAGCCCACATTGGTAAGAATGCATATAAATACATCAGTCTAATCTTATCTGTTCTGCCGTTGACGTAGCGGATCCCGGTTCGAATGCCATCCGGGAGTACTTGAGATGATTTATCCTAAATGGTGTACCACTCTCAATAAATATTAACGGGTATATTCAGTTTCGTTTATTTCATTTATTACTCCTCCCCTTATACTATATGGTGGTGGATAGCACAAACCGCTATTAAGAGGTGGGTTCTAAAACATATTTTGACTCGTAAAAAATGTTCGTATACAAACCGCATTCCTAAATATATGTTGCTCTTTTAAACTATAATACTAACAATTTATTAACACATTATGTTCTTCTTACATTATATGGGTGATGTATTTTTAAAATGTCAGTAACATTTCTCAAATTGTTGCCACAATATTATGTCCTCAAGCTTAACAGCTACATCTTGTGTGTGGCTCATAAACAAATAAAACCATTTAGAGTAAATCACAACTAAGTATTTCCCGTTCGTACACTATTGCTAGCCTCTGCATCTGGGAAGTTAGCTCTATGAACTTTGGTATCTATCTATATATATAGAATAGACACACTCAAAGGTCCATCCACATCTACGAAAGTTGTTGATACTAACCAAACTAGGGCTAATAATTAATATAAACAAAATAAATCCATTCTATATTTGTGATCTACGAACTTGCAATACAAGCCATTACATGTTTTTTTTATGTTCTTATGGACAACTAGTTGTCCCAGGTAGCAGACTATTTTTAATGAGATGAACATGGCTTCAAGTCAAAATAGGCAACAATCAATCCGCATATACTGATAGCAAAACTATAAGGGGAGATCACTTATCGGGCGATCCGAAATTATTGCGAATAGGCCAGTGCAAGGAATTGAAACAAAATAATAAATTGTGTGAAGATATTATTCAAATTTTAAACTAATTGACTAAGCGTTAGAGTTATCTTTTGATTTTTAAACTCGTATTAAATATATGTTTTGAGTTTATCTTACAATAAAACTAATTAATCATTTTTTGAATGATAATACCCAAACAAGCAAATACTAAGTAATAGTGTACTCCACACCACGCGCAACCAAACAACTTAACATAGTTATGAACTAAAAAAATATATTCTATCCTTCCAAAATTTATTCAACTCCATTTAATCCTTACCGATGGCCACATATACAGAAGCGTTAGTCTCTTCCTTTCGGTATTTCTTGTGTTAGAGGGGTCAGGGTTCAAATACCTCTAGGACTGTCTTACGGTGGTGGATTGCCTTGAGTTTCACGTCTGTTATCTAAATATCAAAGGTGCTGATTGTGACCCTATAAAGAAGTGAACCTCCATCTCAAGATTATATAATACATAATATTAGTTGAGACTCAAATTAACCAATTAATTAGTGGGTTCTAGATTAACTGACTGTCTTATCCACTGGTTGACCACTAATAGCGTTTTTCAGAAAATTTGTCTCTATTTGTTTGAGAAGCGGGAATATATAATTTTTGCTATTTTGTACTTTATACTAAATATTTATTCAGAACGTTGGTATTGTTAATATAACTCTCGTGTCTTTTCAATTAAAATCTAATATTGAGAATATATACTTTTGTAAACTAATGTACTATTGAGAGCTTTTGAATTTGAAAACTTTAATTATAATAAAGTGTAAATAGGGAGTGTTTTTAGTTAAAATCTCACCTAGAATGGAATAGCATATAACTTAAATATATTCATAATCTACATGGGAATAAACGTACAAAAACAACTAGGCTGTATATTTTAAAAATAAGTGTAAACGATATTTGTCTCATATCCATTACGAATATCTAAAGCTGAAAAATGAATCAAAACATTTAATACACGATTAATGGTGACGTGTAAAGGAAGAAGAACTCGTGACCAGTGACATGACGTCCCGTTCAATGGGAAAAAGAGAGTCGAAGTAATTGGAGGCTAACCAACCACTCGTTATGCGATGCAAGGATAACCTGAATAATTGCAGTAAAACCGATTACTGAACAGGTCTCAACGAGGTAATCGCCGGAACAAGTTGAGCCTTTGAGTCAAACAAGGAGTTATCCCAAACCACCAAGGCTCCACTAATGAGTACACAAGTCGCACAAAGTGATGAAGAGTTTGAATAAGCACTATCAGGTACAGTAGGAATATGTAGGTTAAGTGAAGCCCTTGGGAAGCAAATTAAGTTTGAATGTTGGTTACTACATGGCGGTAAACTGGCAACGTCGCTGACAAATGTGGAAAACCCAACACAGTTAGGAATAATTTAGAGAGAAGCCCCAAACGATGATTGGTAGAATACAGCACATAGAGACCACTAAAAGGTATACAGATATTGTTTGAGATATAAGAAGACGCTAAATAGTACTGATGACACCAAAAACTGCGTGAGGTGCGTGATAAGCCATAAAAAACACGGGAGTTGAACCAACAGTGAGAGCAAAAGGACGGCAATGCCAGGACATTCAAAATGCAATATAAATTTGATATGACTATCCTCCTATATACCTTGTAGATATTCCCTTGTGGTAATAGGAAGTAATATATCAAAATACTATAGCAAAGTATATACACTTCGTGGGCCACATGGTCTTAGACGTCACTTTCGCAATAGACAGGACTGTTAATGATGGGGAGATTGGGATTCGATACTTGTCGGATGCACTCGGGGTGACTATTCCTAAATGGTTTTACTTTCTCTTTCCATGCAAATTTGGGTACACTTCCTTCCAAATCAACCTTCATAAGGACTTATAAATTTATGATTTACGGTGGGTAGGATATACAGCGTGAGTGGCACACCCAATGGGTGGAGATGATTGGGAACACTTAGGCACAAATTGGCGGATAACATTAGAATGGACTTGAAATAGAGTTTAATGAGGTGGACTTGGTAGAACTGGCTTAAGATAGGGACAGGGTGTAATGAGTTGGACTGAATAGAACTGGCTTAAGATAGGGATAGCGTGTAATGAGGAAGACTTGCTAGAGATATCTCAAGATAAGGATAGGGTGTAATGAGTTGGACTGGATATAACTAGCTTAAGATAGGGATAGGCGGTGCACATCTTCAAGTGCAGCAATGAACTTTCGAGTTTCTAATAACTTAGAGTAAGTAAAGCTATACTAATAATAAAAGTTATCAATGTAGACCGAAAAGCGATATTTTTTTTTTTTAATTTACAAAGTGTTTTTTTATACAAATATGATCTACTGGCCGACAACCACCAAATGTCATCCACTTTCCGAGCATCAAGAAGTGTTTAGCCTGGCTTCCAATGATTCAATATTTTACGGCAGAGTTCCAAATCAAAAGTAGTACCAGCCCCAAGGGGCGTTTTCGGCCTTTAAGGGAGCGGTAAATTGTAAGGATTCGTTAGGGTGTTGGGTTAAGTTTTTATGGATATTGTAGAATTATTGTTTTGTTAATAACATACAGTAAAATATTAAATAAAAGGTACTTAAATTTATTTTAATATTTGTTCTGAAATTTTGACATTACATTTAATTATTTCTATTTATGAACATTTAATATATGTTACGTTCTAAAGTGTGTTTCATTCATAGGAATTATAAATTATTCTTTGAATATGTATAGGCTTAAGTATTTTTTCAAAGTAATTATTTAGTTTGGAATGTACGGTAAATGTAACATTAATTTAAGTTTGGTGACCTGGCGGTCTAGGGGTAAGGTGTCAGACCTCTATGCTGGCGGCCGGGGTTCAATCCTCGGTCCCGGCAAAGATTTATCTGATTACCAAACCCTTCCTTCACCTCTGACAAAGACATCTTGTGAATGTGGGAAATGCCAGGCCTTCACCGTGGTTCGGATTCCACGTTAAGCTGTAGGTCCTCCATTTCATCTCACAATCACCCTACCATTACACATTAGCGTAAGTGCGTATAACCCGAACGGGTAGTAAGACGCAGTGATAATAATAATAATAATAATAATTTAAGTTTATCATTGCCGATTTCTGAATTTTTAAATAGAAATTTTTACCACCTGTACAGTTTATATTTATTGATTATCTTAATGAGTTAACATAAGGAAGGTAAAATTTAGAGTAGATGTGCCTTCATTTGTGTAGATTGAGAATGGGAAAACCTTTAGGAAAACCTTCCCTAAGTACATCTGACCGGGATGTGAACCCGTGTCTCCCTGTCATCGGCGGTCTAGTCCAACACGAGAATAATTCCTTAGGCCACGTGGCCACCGAAGCATGTTTCTGCCTTGTTATTACAATTAACTTTGGGAGTGGGAATAGGGTTGGTTGCCAACAATTATTGGAACTGGCCGCTAGGCTAAAAAAAAAAAAGTTAGGAAACACTGATTTAGGGCATGGTTCAGTCACCATTTTGGAATTCGATCAACCTGCTAACCTAACAAAGGTCCTCCGATCACCCATAATTTCTTCACTTTACTACTTGATTATCTATTATTAATGTTTACTCCATAAATTCAATAATTCCTCAAATTACTATGTCTTTAGTCTTTGATATTATGAACTGGAAACATACCCTCTTCGGTGGCCGCATGGTATAAGGCACTACTCTTGCAGTAGACTAGACTGCTGATGACAGAGTGATTGAGGTTCAAATCTCAATCGAATGTATTGAGAGTGTTTTTTCCAAAATAGTTTTCCACTCTACCACTAAGCAAATCAAAGTACACTTCCTACAAATATAACTTTCTTAATTCCTGAAACCATAAGCGTAACTGTTACATAAGCGTATAACCCGAACGGGTAGTAAGATGAGGTTCTAAAAAAAATTAGAAACCTTAATTAAACCAAAATGTTACAATTGAATTTTTTTTTTATTTTAAACTAATTGTTGTCCAAAGGACTAAGGAAAAAACTTTATGTCCAAAGAATATATACAAAGTAGCTATATAGTTAGGACCATTTTATAAAATCTTAACTAATTTATTTAAATAGCTGTATAGATTCAAAGTTTTATAGCATTACTAAAAATAGTTTGATGTTATTATTATTATTATTATTATTATTATTATTATTATTAGCACCGCGTCTTACTACCCGTTCGGGTTATACGCACTTACGAGCATTCCTCACATTCACAAGATGTCTTGTCAGAGGGGAAGGAAGGGTTTGGTAATCAGATAAATCTGTACCGGGACCGAGGATTGAGCCCCGGCCGCCAGCACATAAGTATGACACCTTACCCCTAGACCGCCAGGTCACCTACACCTATTAATTGAATTATTTTAAAATATCTGTACAGTTTAATTTATTAGATAAAAAGATTTAAATATAAAATAAAATCTGCACTCAAGTCAATTGGTATGTTTTATTTAAAAGTTGCAAATAGTTTTGCTTTAAATAAATACTTTTAATAAAAAACACATTTGTTCACGTAAGATGTTTCATTTGAAGGTGTTACAGATTCTATCTATACTATACATGTTCATCGTTAAAAAGCAAAGTAATCATCGGTTGTCATGATCGTAAAATATAATATCATCCCACGGGACCATTTACATAACATAGCCAAAATAGCCTAAATTTTTTACTATTTTCTATATATAATCGCCAAATATTCAACTAAATCTTTGAAGCCAATCGTATGGCAGCTCTGCTATTAAAATGTTTAAGAACATTTGACAGGCATACCAACGGAGTCTATATCATTAGTAACTTAATATTTTTAAATAATGTTTTATTTAATTATAATGTTATGGCGTTATAGAAAAATTGTTTATTTAACACATAAAAGGCATTGGAAATTTGCTTTTTCAGTTTAGTGACTCTTTGCGCATGCTCAAATACAGATATTTATTAATGTTTCTCAATTCTAAAATGACATGCGAACGGTATTTGTTTTAAAGTCCAAAGAGTAGCCTCTCAACCACCCACTATTTACAACTAGAAATAAATTTTTGTGTGTAAATGTGTGAAAATCAGTGTATCCATCCATAATCCAGAAAAAGGCTTCAAATAAACAAAAAAAAATATATTTTCATGATGGGCCCAGGCCCTAACGTATTTTATCTCTAGTAAACGTGGCTATCATTAATTATGGAGCTGGGCCATAGATTACTTGTATTGCACGTAATGACAGGAAAATTGAGGTTTGAATCACGGTTAGGTGCACTTGGATGATTTACCCATTCTCTATATGTTAATGTATGTGCATCTATTCTAAGCTACCTTCTCATTTCTGCCACATTATATTGCATTGTTGGAACTATTATATTTTTGTCTAGAAAACCTGGAAATATCAGGGAATTTCAATGCTATAAATTAGTGGCAACATTGATAAGAGTAAAGTTAATATGATCATGAATAGCACGAAAATTCCGCCTCTGCGGGTTTTCTGGCAAATCTTACTTATTCTATTCCTTTCGATCTTCCCAAACTTATCCGGTTGCCACGTGTATCATGTCCACTCCTTTGGCTTTCATGTTCTTCTGAGCTTGGTCCATTTATCTCGTGCGAGATCTTAATTATAGCTATATATATTACTAGACCATTCCGCCCCCCCCCCCACCCCGCATTATTATTTTTAACACACATATTGAAGAATCATCATAGACTCTACCATAAAATATGAGTGACTATCGACATTTTTATGAGGAATAAATTAAATTTTCAAAATAAAATATAGTCCATGTTACTCGCTGATAATGTAGCTTTATATTGGTGAAAGAATTTTTTAAATCGGTCCCGTAGTTTATGAGTTTATCTATTACAAACAAAAAAACAAAAAAATCAAATCTTTCATATTTATAATATTAGTATAGATATCGGTACACCCAGAACTGGTATCGGATTGTGATGGAAAATAAAATAGGGCTTAAAATGGGCTCTGGCTGTCCTGTCACAATTTAAATGTTCCAATTTATTTCTATAAATAATAGTTTTTTACAATCGTAAAACCTTTTTTGTGTCCCGCATCTTATTAACCGTTAGAGATTTTCACATTTAATACCACAAGTGAGATAGGGATGAGGAAGGTAGATATTAGAGCAAGTTCCCCAGTTTATGGTTTATGTGGAGGCAGAGTGGGAAACCATTTAGGAAATAACACCCTCATTAGACTCGGCTGGGACTTGGCCCAAAATATTGAGCTGGTCGCTGAACCCAAGGAGCCACTGATGTTGTTATCTTAAGGATAAAATAAACAAAGTCACAATTATAATTGTTTTAAATCCCAACTCGACTGGAAATGAATAAATATTATTGTATAGAAATGCATATAGTCAGAACGATTCAAACCAGATTTTTATTTTTCAGTAATAATTGACTTAAAAGGCTAAAATCCAGAAGCAATAAGTAGAAAGAGAATCATATTTAAAAAAAAAAGATAGCTTGACTGTCACAAATTTAAAAATAAATGAAAGTGCCTCATGCAATTTGAACTTTTTGTGTCTTAACCTAACTTAATTTAAGAATGATTACAATAAGTAATTAAACACCTAGAGATTTGGGCACTAACTCGAATTCATTGCTATATATTTTTGACCCCGGCCGGAAATTAAACTGGGTAGCCTAGTTTTAACCCCTTAGTTATTGAATTAAGTCGATGGGGTAATTTGGATCCTAAATTAACAGATTCTCACACCCATGGCACACGGACAAATGCGTCATTCTTATCTTGGCTGGTTTGTCACGACTGGGTGGTTGGGTGATCAAATCCCGTTTGGATGTAATTAGGCTATTTTTTTCGTGTTTTCCACGTCTTTATTATGCACATTCATTATCCACATCCATATTAGTGTTCCTTCCATCTACTCAGAGAGTTAATAAGCTTACCTTGCTTGGTTCCACTATGGCGAAACTCATAAGACCATTGAATAATCACTCAACGGAATAATAGTAGCTTTTATGGTAAACGTAGCATGTAACCAAGACGCGTATCTAATTGTGGAGAGCTTTATAATATCCATAGACAGTATCGACGTATAATATTAACAGGTAATAAGACGCGGTTATTAAAAAAATTAGACAATATCAAATTAATTTAAATTTCCAAATAATTATAATTGGTCTTTCCTATATTATATACTCCATATATTTCATAAATCATAAATACACTTTTGAATAGTTACTATTGGGTCGGCTAAAGATTATTGAACTAAAATGTATTTTAACCATTTTATTGGGTAAGTATCTATATATTAAGCCCTAACTCACTTTTTAGTTAAATGTTTTCTCGTCAAAGGCTATCAACTTTTCTTAGATATTTAGTTTTCTGTTTTTAATTTGAATAAAAACGTATATTTTCACCCTTCACGCCCCGACAAGAACTTTAAAATGACCCCTCTCCAAGATATCTATCTATTCGTTGCACCAAACCTCTCAAGTAACGATTGAGCTGATATTATTTTTAACCAAAAACAAATATTTTATTTACCAGTATAAAGCTTTACACAAATCATGGTTTCCATGGTGATGTAAACAAAGAATGGTCCTACAGATGAACCACTACGCACATAAAAAGGAAAATATGGAAAATTCGCTAGGAAAACTTGGTTTTAGTTTTAGGCCAATATCTATCCCGGCATCCTGATTCCCTAATATTCAAAATGAGTGCTCTTTTTTCAAAATCTGTTAAGTCATTTCCTCGTAATATATATTATTACTATAAACGGGCTTATCAAATTATGTACAAGATATATGATAAAGAGCGTGATAAAATGTGATAGTGAAAATGAGAGTGTGTTTGAATGTGCGCTAGTGTAAGTGTGTATATGAGTGTGAGAATGTGAGTGTGAGGTGTGAGAAAGGGAGTGTGAGATACTGAGAATGATCCATTGAGAGAGTTCGAGTGAGTGAACAATCATTGTGTATGTGTTATGGAGAGAAATACTTGGACACGAGTAAAAGAATGTGTGTATAAGGAAAGAAAGTGTATGTGAGAGAAATTGAGAGATATTGTATGTGTGAGAGAGAAAGAGAATATATTTGGGAGAATGCGTTATAAAGTGTGTGAGATAGTGTGTGTGTGTGTGTGTTTGTGTGGGTATGTGTATGTGTGAGCGAAAAAGAGAGTGTGTGTAAAATTGTGGGAGAGATATTGTGTGCAAGACAGAGAAAATTGGAGTGCTTGCGAGAGAGAGTTTGAGAAAGAAAGTAAGAGTCGGAGATATTAGTTTAGAGAGAAAAATAGATCGAGAAAGAGTTAGAGAGAGAAAGTTTAAGAGAGTGTGTGAGAGAGATAAATTTATAAAGCGAGTTTTAGAGAGTGAGAGTGGGTTTGAGAAGGATAGTGGGGTTGCAAGTTAGTGAGTTTGATATATAGAGAGTGAGGGAGTGAGAGTGAGAGAGAGTTTGCGATAGTGAGATTGAGAAAGAGTTTAAGAGGGACTGAGCGAGCGTTTGAGAGATAATAAGGCATTTGAGAGATAAGAACCCGTATGAGAAAGAGATTGGTTGAGAGAGAGAGCGTTTTAGACAGATTAAGAGATAGAATAATAAAGTTAATAATATGAGAGAAATTGTGTGAAAAGAGTGTAATAGAGAGTGTGTGAGCGTGAGAGAGTCTGATAGGGAGAGAGAATGTGAAAATATAGATGTTGTACTCAAACATTACGGTACTTTGAAATATCATTCCCTCAAAATTAAGTATCAACATGGGAACATAACTGAAGTTACTGTATTTGTAACAATATGAATAGATATATGGGGGTACACAAATACATGACTCTATTATATCCTCTAAATTAACCGGTAAAATTAAAACATGCCTTAACCTATATATTTGTAATGTGATACTAGTTTCTAAAATGAACATCAAAACCCATTATTTGAAAAAAAAAATTAACACCAAAACTCATGCTTAGATATCTATAATGGCTATTTTCTTTTAACAATATTCAAAACCATTTGATCATTTCTGAACTTGAAATTTATACCAAAGCACAGTTGAACATCATTTTATCACATGCGAAACAAGACGCAGACCACATTTCAACTAATTTAACAACCTAAACTTTTAATTTTTGTATTATGCTCAATATTACCGATTTAAAGGCGAATTAACGATAGCAACATTTCAATAAAAATATTACCATTTTAGGAATTTCAATTTAAATGCGTTATGACTAGCATCAAAATTGAAATATTCATCCAAAGATAAAATTGGGATGTGCTTGGATCAATAAATAAAGATTGAGCTATTATTTTTTAGTCAAAGAGATATATTATGTTTAGAGATTTAGAGCCATGCAGCAAATCTCGTTTTCCATGGTGATTAAACAAAGAAAGAAATTTGAAAATTCTTTGTGAAAATCGGATTTTAGTAGAAAATTAATATTTTTCCCGATATCCTGGACTCCGAACCGATAAAATGAGTGGTCGTTTGTCAAAATATGTTCAGTTATTTCTTCGTAATATCTATTACCAAAAATGGGCTTATGCAATTATATGATATATATTTAAAATTATATAGTTACATGTATAACTATATGATAATATAGTTATAATTATATTATTATATTTATAATTAATACATTATAATTATAGTATATATATGTTAAGACTAGCGGTTCGTTGCAGTGATTTCTGCAGATTATTGAACTTAAATGTATTCTAAATTTCTATTGGGAAAAGATCTTTATAAAAAGTATTTACTTGACTTTCTATTTAATAGTTTACTCGTCAAAGTCTGTAATTTTTACATAGATATTTTGGTGTATAGTTCGAATCACGACGAGAACTTTAAAACTACCCCTCTTCCAGCTTTCTATCTATTTGTGGCACCAAAATATGGATAATTCACTAGGATTTTGTGGCACCAAAACACTAAAGTAAAAATTAGTTATTACATTTGGCCAAACCCAAATAGTTTATTATATATTACGTAATACGTTTGTAAAATCGATTCAATCATTTTCTAGCAACTTCACTTAACAGAAAGGGGCTTATCAAATTATACCTAAGAACAGAGGTAAACATTCAAAGACAAAGAAGAGAGAAGATAAAAATCATCAATGCTATGTATTTATATATAACCCGATATAATCGGTTTGTTTGATAGATATACAAATAACGGCCACAATATTTCTATTTATTGCACCATACTACTAGAGAAAGAGTTGAGTTGGTATTATTTGTAACCAGAGAGAAATATTTTATCTACAAATAGACACTCATGCACAAAGCAGGGTTTCCATGGTAATGTAAACAAAGAATGAAAAACTGAAAATTCTTTGAGAAAGTCAGCTTTTTGTTGGAAACTACTATTTTTACCAACATCATAGATCCCTAACATTTAAAATGAGAGCTATTTTGTCAAAATCTGTTCAGATGTTTTCTAGCAACTTATATTACCGCAAACGGGCTTACCAAATTAGAGTGATAGAGAATTAGATATAGAGTTTAAGAAAGAGTGTGTTTGAGAGAGGGAGTTGGAGAGAGAAATTTAGAGAGTAAGTTTGAGAGAAAGATTGTTTGAGTGAGACAGTTTGAGAGAGAGTGAGTTTAAGATATATATATATATATAGTGAGAATAAGATAGACAGAATGAGAGCGGGTTAGAGAAAGTGAGAATGATTTTGAGAGAGTTAGAAATAGAGGGAATTTGAAAGAGATTGTCTAAGAGAGTGAGCGTTTGTGAGAGAGCATTCAAGAGATAGGGTGTTTGAGAGAGAGCCTAAGAGATAGAGTATAATAAAGATAATGTGAGAGAAATTATGTGATAGAGAGTGTATGTGAGGGTAGAAAGTGGGTGAGAAAGAGGGATAAAGCGTTAGAGAGAGAATGAGATAAAATTATATGAGAGAGTGTGTGTGTGTGTGTGTGTGTGTGTGTGTGTGTGAGAAAGAGACAAAGAGAAAGATAGTGCGTATAACTTTGGGAAAGATATTGTGTGAAAGTGCGAGAAAATCTGAGGGCATGGGAGAGAGGGTTTGAGACAAAAAGTAGATTTAAGAGAACGTTTGAGATTGAAGGATTGAGAATGAGAGAGAATGTTAGAAATAGAGATAAAGCGAGAGTTTTAGTCAGAGCGTTTGAGATAAAGGGAGTTTGAGAGGTAAAAAGTGTTTGAGAAAGAAAGAAAGGTTGAGGGACAGAGGGTTGAGAGAGAGCTTATGAGAGAGTTTAATAAAGATAATGTGAGAGAAATTGTCTGATAAAAAGTATATGTGTGGCTAAAGAGTGTGTGAGAGAGAGAGGGATAAAGTATGAGAGAGAATGAGAAAATATTATACTGGAAAGAGTGTTTTATAGAATGTGTGTGTGTGAGTGATAGAGTGTGTGAGAGCGTGAGAGAGCCTGATACAGAAAAAGATTGTTAAAATAGAGATATGCTATTCAAATATTACGGTACTCTTAAACATCATTCCCTCCTAATTAAATATCAACTTGGAAATGTAAGTGGACTCACTGTAGCATGTGAAAAGTTATATGGTGTACACAAAACATTACTTTAAAATATTGAATGCTCGAAATTAAGAGGTAAGATGAAAACAAAGCTTAGCTTAAGTATTTGTATTGTGTTATTATTTACTAAAACGAACATAAAAACCCATTATTTGAATAAACTGAAGATGAAAACCCATTTGAAATAAAAAATTAACACCAAAACTCATATTTAGATAGTTGAAATGACTTTTTTTTAACATTACTCTAAATCATTTTATCGTTTTGGAGCTTATTATACATACCAAAACATACTTAAACATATTTTTGTCATGCGTGAAACAAAACGTAGACAATATTTTCACAAATTTAGCATCTTAGTCTTTTAATTTTCGAATTTTCCTCAATATTATTGATTTAAATGAGAATTAACGATAAAAACATTCCAATAAAAAAAATATTTCCCCAGTTTAGGAATCTCAATTTAGATATGTTATGACAATCATCCAAAGAGAAATGTTCACCCAAAGAGAAAATTGTTATGTATTCGGATCAACAAATAAGGATTGTGTTATTAATTTTTAGCCAAATAGATATATTTTATTTTGATATTTACAGCCATGCAACAAATAACGGTTTTAATGGTGATCAAACAAAGAATGAAAAACTGAAAAGTATCCGTCAAAATAAGGGTTTCGAGGAAAACTACTATTTTTCCCAACATCCTGGACTCCTAAACTTTAAAATGAATGGTAGTTCGTCAGACCCTGTTCAGTCATTTCTTCGTAATTTCTATTACCGGAAACGGGCTTATCAAATTATATATAAGGATTGGCAGTGCCAACGTATTTTAATGGCTTGCTCATTTATTGTTTTTTAAGCTGGAATTCGTTTCGAATTAAATTATTGCAAGCTACCCACCTCGGTGGTGTTGTTAGCTAACGTGCTGGTATCGGGTTGAGCTAGACTGACGAGGACAGGAAGCTTGAAGTTCGAATCTCTGTCGGGTGAACTGAGGGTAGTCTTCCCAAAATGGTTTTCCACTCTGCCTCTACGCAAATGCAGGTTCACTTCCTCTAAATTCAACCATCTCTATTCCTAATCCATTAGCGTAAAATTCACTTAATGTTATATAACCCAAACGGTTAGACGCGGTGCTAAATAATAATAACACGGGGAAACACAAATTTCGTTGACTTTGATCTGACACTTGTTTTTTACCAACTTTTGGCATCTGAATACAAAAATGACCCCAGTTTTGGTCTATCACGTCAAATTTTAAGCTACAGGATACCCTTTCTTTGTCCCAAAAGTTATACAAAATTTGCATACAAAGAAAATTAAATGAAAAAATTACCAAATATACTGTTCCGAGAGAATAATCTGATGGATACAAGGGCTATATATAGTTACTGTAATCTAAATTGTGTTCATACAATTAGTAAAGTTATTTTACCAAACGGCAAAAATACATATTAAGGTGAAAAAAATCACTTATAGCTTTTCCCGGAGTGTTCAATATGTGGACAATCTCACCTGATGCTCCAACTATAGTCAGCCATCATATGTACAGCCCACCCCATCTACCTTGATACCGTAACTCCTTGATCTTCAAATCTTGGTGGAATCACTCACCCTGCTCATCACTGACTGCACCAAGATTTTTTGGGGAGTCGGCGAGATGGCTATGCAGAAAATGCACCTTGATACTCATGCTGCAACAAAGCATTTTGAAGTTCTCCAAGAGTTACTGGACAATTAAGGTGTAATTCTGTGCTCGTGTATTTCCAAGAAAGTCTTTGACAAGGTTTTTGAATGACAACCAAGCATTCTTTTGGAGTTATGTCATTGTTCCGATGACATTTTTATCTTTAATGAGCTGCCGAATCTCTGGACCGTCAAACACACCGGACTTTATATTTTCAAAAAACAGGATAGGAAATGCCGAAATGAGATACTTGAAACAGTCTCCTTTAGTTGGCAAAGCTTTAACAAATTGCTTCATAAGACCCAGTTTTATATGCAGAGGTGGAAATATAATATTATTTCTGTCGACAATTGGCTGATATTGAATGTTTGGATCACCAAGTTTGAAGTCAGATCTTGGCGGCCAATTCGACTGCACCAAATGCCTCTCATGAGCTTTTCTGTCCCACATACACAAAAAGTATTGATATTGGTACATCTGCATTTCTGGCCAAGAAGGAAGCAGAATATGTTAAGGTCAACACAGATGATCCATTTGTTCATGTGATATTGCAACAAATCAATGAGTGTCTTTATGTCATCATAGTCTTCACGCAAACAAACTGAATAGCCTATTGAAACTGCACCAAATAAATTTCGATTGAAGAGGAGGACACATTTCAAACTCTGCTTTGAGCTATCGATGAGCAGTTGCGTTAAAGGCTGAAATTCCCAACTCCTCCATTAAACCATGTACGTTATGGCAATACATAAATCCACCATCACTTCGAAAGAATTGCAGAACTGCACTTGCTCTTGATCAAAAGTAGGTTACCTTAGCTCCTTTTTCAAGCAAGTTTTTCTCGTGCAGTCTTGATGCTAGGAGCTCTGAAGCCTTTTTGGATAGTCCCAAATCTCGTGACAAATCATTCAACTCATGCGGATAAAATCCCTTACGAACGGAGTCATCTTTAATTTCAAAATCTTCATCGTTGGTGTCACTTTGATCTTCACCATCCTCGTATTCCTGTATTTCGAAAGAGGCTAATTTTTTGAAAACTGGCACTGGGATTTCAGCTGAATGACGCACTGGGCGTATAGCTGATGGTAAACTAGGATACTCTATTTTGCACTGGTTTTTCTTGTTATAGCCTGAAGTTTTTAGTATACAAAAGTAACAGTCACTTGAATGATCTCTGGGCTCTAGCCAAATCATAGGTATACCAAACGGCAATTTATCACTTGTTCCCTTCGTCCACATTCGTAAACTCCCGACACACTGCTTGCATACCTTGTGAGGGGCCCAAGATTTATCTTTATCACCCATTTTTACTTTAAAATATGCAAAATAGGCTTGCCTGACAAATGCGCTGATGTTTGTCCTTTTACTAGGAACGATGAAACTGCCACATATATAACAAAACGAATAGGGGCTTTTTAAGCACTTACGACCTAGAAATAGTAGATGCAGACATGATCTAAAGGAAAGGAAATGAGTAAATATGTAAATAAAAAACTAAACACTGCTAACTCCTTGTATACAGACAAGAACTTGGACTCCACTTCGGAATGCGCTTCACTATACTGAGCGACATACAACGTCTCACTACACTATATCAGGTGTAACTGAATAATCTAGACAAGTATGAACCTGTCGCTGGTCTCCTACGGTGTCATTCACCCCTCCCCAATCGAGGGAGGTTTACTTCAGCCAATAGGAGAGCGCTTGTGCTTCCTATGATCCAGGCTCGATCCAACGGAGAGTGGTAACATTAAGATAAGCTCTATAGAAAAAAAGCTTTACGTGATAGAAGAAAACTAACTACCGTTTTGAAATCACCATGCCTATTTAACTATAATACAGCTAAAAAATCGAGCTCAACAGAAATTGTGTTAAAAATTGTTCCCCAGTGTAATATTAATGCATACTGGGATTCTTTTTTCCACGCTGTAGTTTTATTGTGATATTTTTCTTATTTAAATAAAAATATTTTAATGACTTATGCATTTCCTTTAATGCCTACTTTCTTTATACAAAGGTTATAAATTAGCCTAATGCTAGTTGTGAATAGCATACAGAACGTAAAGCTTTTGCAGTTTAAAAAAACCTTATTTTAAATGTCAGTTTATTTGTAGACTTTTCAATCAAAATATTTCAAATAAATCTAAATGAACGTATAAACAAATACATAATATAAAATGCTCAAATATGCGTACAGCCCGAACACTTAGTAAGGCGAGGTGATAAAAATAAATAAATAATACTCAAATAAATTAGTAAGTAGGTCATGGTGAAGCCATAAAGTAAACAATCCTCTTTAAATCTAAAATTCTTAGAAATGCAGATTAAGATGTTGTAGAGGTAATATTTAACTGATGTTGAAAATGTCTTAATATAATGAATACATATTGTTGTGTTAATAAATATTAATTGAAATGAATTCCTTTAACAGATCATAGTTTTAGTTAACTCAGCTCAAACTGTAAAAAAAATATATAAGCTACATACACTTCACAGACAGTGAACATACTTTCATAAATACATTTTTAATTTTTCTCTACCCCTAGGAGATAAGATGTATTCTGATCGCCAAAAAATAGGGTTAAATATTTTGGTGAATATCGAAATTTCATGACTTCCTAAACCCAAAAATGTGGCTTTCGTAATACCATCTGTCTATCAGTCTGTGTGTCTGTCTCGGCCTAGAGCCTAAAATATTTTAACGATCATACTGAAACTTGGTAACATGGGTTTTCATTAAAAAAAAATCTAGAGATTTTTTTAAATTATCGATAAATAAACGAAATAAGGATAGTTTACTTAAGAGAAAAAGGAGGAAATTATATATATTTTTTAAACTGGCTTTGATTATTTTGATTAAATTCAAGTATAGGCTCTCTTCAGCATTACAAACAAAATGGTGTCACTTATTTTTTTCAGGAAAACGACTTATAGGGCAGTTAACATACTCAAATATCTCCAATTTTGATAAATAGTTATTGGAAATACGAAATAAACTTGTTATTTCAAATTTGTAGTACTATTAATAATAAAAACATTTAACTAAAATACAATTTTTATTAAATTATTTTTATCAGAGAAATAAGCATAGAATTACATCATTTAAATAGAGGGCTCTGAATAATGTGGAAGGTTCTCGAAATGTAGTAGAAAAATAGAAATAATTAACTTATTTTTGGTGAGATAGAAAATATAATTTATTTATAGGAAGATAAAACTAAACAAACACCAAAACCAAAGATTACTGAAAACGGGTGGGAGTGGGGGGAGGGTGGAGAAAATATTATAGTTGCGACTATATGATTAAAAATTTAAAGCTTAACTAGCGCCAAACTTGTAGTAACAGATCAATTAAAATAAATATAATTATGCTGACATAGCGTGGTGAAGCGTTGATCGCTTTAATGAATCATGATATTTCGGTAATAGTGGTTAATTATTTTTATTATTATTATTATTATTATTATTATTATTAGCACCGCGTCTTACTACCCGTTCGGGTTGTACGCACTTACGCTAATGTGTAATGGTAGGGTGATTGTGAGATGAAATGAAGGACCTACAGTTTAACGTGGAATCCGAACCACGGTGGAGGCCTGGCATTCCCCACATTCACAAGATGTCTTGTCAGAGGTGAAGGAAGGGTTTGGTAATCAGATAAATCTGTGCCGGGACCNAATGGTAGGGTGATTGTGAGATGAAATGAAGGACCTACAGTTTAACGTGGAATCCGAACCACGGTGGAGGCCTGGCATTCCCCACATTTACAAGATGTCTTGTCAGAGGTGAAGGAAGGGTTTGGTAATCAGATAAATCTATGCCAGGACCGAGGATTGAACCCCGGTCACCAGCATAGAAGTCTGACACCTTACCCCTAGACCACCAGATCACCTTTGGTTAATCTCGTTGTTAAAATGTGATTCCCTTTTTTCATTATGTTTCTGTAACAATGTATATAAAAAAAAAATTGTTTCACATGTCTTATGAGCTATGAGTAAATGTCTACATTTTTGGGGAAAGGAGAGAAATTAATTTCAATGCACCACACACTTTATTAATTAGCTATGCTACAAAAACCGTGGTGACCTGGCGGTCTAGGGGTAAGGTGTCAGACTTCTGTGCTGGCGGCCGGGGTTCAATCACAGGTCTCGGCACAGATTTATCTGATTACCAAACCCTTCCTTCACCTCTGACAAGACATCTTGTGAATGTGAGGAATGCCAGGCCTCCACCGTGGTTCGGATTCCACGTTAAACTGTAGGTCCTCCATTTCATCTCACAATCACCCTACCATTACACATTAGCGTAAGTGCGTATAACCCGAACGGGTAGTAAGACGCGGTGCTAATAATAATAATAATAATAATATAAAAACCGTAAATTATTCAACGATACTTAAAATTTTTTAACAATAATATGTTTCAGATTTTTTATGGTAAATCCAGGAAAGTTGATATCTCTGCCTATCTATCAGTACAACATTCCTTGTAATTTTTTAGCATCAAATTTTACTAATAGTTTGAGTTTAACGCCTATGTACTAATAATGCTTATGGGCTAGGGATGATGATGGTTGAATGTAGTGGAAGTATACCCGCATTCGCTTGGAAATGGAGTGGCAAATCATTTAGGAAAAAAACACCCTTAGTACACCCGACATGGATTGAACTACGATCTCCCCGTCATCGGAAGTCTAGTCTATTGTGAGATTAGAGCATTAGCTTAGGCCATCGAAGAGGTTCCTGCACACTTGTAATTTATATAAAGAATTATAACAAATATACAAATTTTGGAAACATTTTTTTTACCAAACTCCAACATTATTAATTAAAATTCTTTATATTAGTCCAATGAAGGTTAACAAAACTGAATTTTAATACCAATTATTAAAATTATGACAATTTTTCTACCTATGTATTTTATAAAGGATAGTACGCAATTTCATTCACTTAGTTTCTCATAGTCTGGTTGTATAAAAATAAAATATATATTATCTCAAACAGAGTCACTGTGTCCAGTATTTATATCCTCCACCATATCACACCTTTAAAACAATTTTAATGGTTTGGTTAGCAATTACCATAAAACATCTTCTAACGTGTTTTTGAAGAATTTAATTTTTTGAATACGTTGAATCGTTATTTTTTAAATTTTTAATTTTTCGGTATGAAGTGTTATCTAAGTATATGATAAGTATGGATTAAATTATAGTTGATTTAAAATTTAGCTTAGATTTTTGATTAACACATCAACTTTACTGCATCACGGACTCAGATATTTACAAAATATTTATTATTAATATTAACAAACAAATGTATACCTGTATGCAATCAAATTTACATTTTAAGTTAGGTGGTTGCACTGTATATATTTCGAATAATATCCATTACAGTATTTCTCAAACAAGCAAACCCAATGAAAAATTGGAATCGTATCCACTGGAATCATTATATACACACAAAAAAAAATCATAATTGTATCCATTTTGAATGGTATTCATTCCAGTGTTTCTCAAACAAGAAACGCTACACTCATTGTTAAAAGATTTACCGAAGGCTTACTTTAAATAACAAAGAATTTTAAAAATAATTTACCACTTGCATTCATCTCCTATCTATCTAAAAAAGAATAAATCCTGCGCTTCTGACATTGGGACATGCAGAAAACATAAGGGAGTCTTTAAAAAGTATTTTAAATTTTGATGACCGACAATGAAGTTTATAAGAGACAGTGAGTTTTGGATATTAATAAAATGTATATAGCTAAAAGAAACAAATATACTTATTACACTTAAACTATTCGAAATAAAAATAACTATTAAGTCTTTGTGTATCTGTGACATTATATTATAGGCTAGCTATGATAGCTGCGAAGACATTATTTTAAGAAACGTGTAGGAATGCAATCGCTTTAATTAAAATGATCAAATCTAGACAACCACGGCTGTTATATTACCATTGGTGCAACCCATCCTTAACCTTACCTATGTGATGTGATATTATAAATTTCCCCACCGGAGCCTTAAGCTCCTTCTTTTAGCATCGTAGTGCCTGATGTTGTCAATCAATTGTTTCCGCTGGGTTATAAATAATGACTATCTTTTAAATCTTCCATTTTTGGGGATATTAAAAAATACTCCGAAAACATGTCAAGTTAAGTCTCAACACTCATGTTCAGACTCAATTAAATAAGAGTAGATTATTGTAATATAAAAATTAGTATTAATTGGTAGGATTATTGTAACCTCACAATTATTCTACATCTTGTTAACTATCATCAAAAATACAGTTTGTATAAGTTAAAACCAGAAAATTAAAAATACAATCTGATATAGGAGGGGGAGGGGTGAATATTACACATAGTATTGATCCCGAATACGCCACCAATATGTACTCTAATCGATAATATTATAAAGAAAAACAAAGTTACAGGAAAATTAGTTTATATAATTTCAGAAAAAAATATTTTAACCATTTGTTTTTAAGGACTAATAACTATTAGCAATATAGCTTTTAGCTATATATCGAAATCTCTTTCAAGCCTTCTACTTAATTTATTTATACTATGTAACCATCGGGAATGTATATTAAATAGTTAGATAAATTTTTCACAACGTTGCTATATTGAAAAGATATTGATATTCTGGAATAGTATTTAAAATTTATTTCGCACCTTCCTGTATTTACATATAAATAAAGAGACTATACATAATGTAATAAAAATGAGAAAAGTTGTCCTGATTAAAAGCTAAAATAATTTGTTTAACGTTTACAGACTCTATTTTATTTTTTGGTGTCAGGCATCGTTTTATGAATGACAGTTACCTTTCTCTGTTACGTATATAAAAATGAGATTTAGGGTGGGTTGGTGTTAAATAAAGTATAACTATTAAAAAAAGTAATGCATTAGATAAACTTTACTTACTATATATTTTCACGACTATCCCATTTTAAAGCGCTTGTTTTGAAAACGAAAAAAAAAATACACAAGTTTCAGGTTAGTTGTTTTCATTGTTAAAATAAAATAGAGATAAAAACATAAAAAATTCACTTACAAAGGTTATTGTTAGATTGTATATATATTTTTATATCCATGTCGTGTTATTTGTAAATTTAAACATGCACTAGAATATGTACTGTACGAACTTACGTATATTTATTTTACAAATACATCCTCGGTATCTCTCCACCAAAGTGTGAATACATTTCCAATTAAACAATTTGCCCCACCCATCCCCACCATATATATATATATATATATATATATATATATATATATAATATTCCAAAGCATCTGACTACCCATTTGGACTTTAAGCATTCATATTAATTGTTCTTATTCGGTATGGATGTGTAAGGTGTAATTTTATAGGAAATGTACCCATTTTTTCTTGGGGAAATATTGAGGCACTAGTTATGAAAATATACCCTCAGTACATCGACTCGAGATTAGAACCCAAAATTGCCCAACACCGGTAAACCAGACTAGATCAGCTTGAAATATAGTCTGCACACACACCAACACTAGTATCAATAATATTTAATTGGTTAAACACATTAGCTAAGTGAGACTCTACTTATTGAACCTAACGCTGTGCCTTCCTAAAAATGTCGTTATTTTTTTCTCTATAGAAACAATGTGTCGACCTCGATGGCTCTTCAGTAGAGTGCGTGCCTCAAGATCTAATGATCGTGGGTTCAAACAAAGCTGAGGCTGACGTATTTTTACTGAGTGATAAAAATCCGTTGCACATTTTTTTTATAAGGAAATTAAAGCCGTTGGTCTTATGTCTAGTGTGGCAAGTAAAAGATCCCATAAAGTTATGTGAAAATACTTTCCACCAAAAATTGGTAGGTCTTTTCGCATTCAATCACAGAAATTCTTCGTGGAAGGCAACGGGGAACCACCACACTTCCTGAACTCCCCTAGTACATGGGATTTCACCAGATTGTGTGGGTAGCAATAACCAAATGAAGTGCTAAGTGTATACCCAGCAAAGAATGGATATAAATAACATAAAAACAATTTTCTAGTTATTGATTTAAATAGAATAAATTCGCGGATAACTTTAGAAATTACAGTACAATTGTAGTCTTGTGTTTTAAATTGAAAAATTAAGAGTTTTTACAACACTATCTTATGAAGCTAATATTAACCTAATTTTAAAATATTTAAATAAAAATGGTTCTCCTAAGAAAATAAACAAATATAAAAGTTTGGTCTAGTAAATATGATATATATTTATATATGATATATATTTATATATGATATATATTTATATATGATATATTTATATATATATATATATTTCGTTTAGTTGTAGCAAGCCAAGAATGGTATTTGTTTTGCATTTACTAGGAAACTTGTATCTGGTATAAGAGATATATGGAGACTATTTTCACTATCTAAAGATACGTCGATTTAAAATAAAGACCTAAAAATATTTGTGGACTGGGATTATGTACCAAATAATCTTCAATGTGTGAAAGAAAATTAGGATATGCATTAGGTTTATTCGTTTCCATAACATTTTTCACAACACTGATAAAAATATCAATGTTTAGATAGATGGGAAGACTTAAAATAAAATAAAAATTCTGTGAGAAATAATGTATTTATATGTAACGATAAGAATTGGATTGCTATAGTAGATTTTGGATTTTAATAAATGAATATTAATGCTTTCAGTGATCTAGCAAATTTTGAGGTTATCGGGGGTTAAAGAAAGGCATGGATATGGACATGAGCGTAAAGAAGGTTTTGATAAAGATAAAAAGGATAGGAAAAATACAATCGTGGTTTTGGATGTAGACAACTAGTCTTAAAGAAATAAAAAGAGGGTTGTGGAAGCAAAGGGTTGTCGGATAGATTAAAGATAAGAATTTCTATAACAGCTTGATAAAATTGGGAGAGAGGTTTTAAATACAAATAAGCTTTGAGAGATAGACACAAACATTATAAAATATAATGTTTAAAGGAGATATGTAATTTTGTGAGAAAATAGAAGGCTTACGGTTAATGAAGAAAGAACAAGAACACTGGTGGGCAAATATTAATCTTTGATCAAAATAAACAAATTAGCAAAGTGTAGTTTATAGACAATACGAAAACATATGTTTTGGTCTGACAAACACTAAGCTTTAAAAAAATATAGCAAGGGATTAACTCTATAGTTGATATATTTGACAGAGTTAACGCCAAAACTGCATAGTCTATAAAAATAGGATACAGTTAACTCAAAAACTGTATCTAAGATAATGTATCCATTTATCGATTCAGATATAGTCATTATAGTTTGGGACAAAATCAAGAAAGGATTTAACATTATACAAACAGAATCAGTTGTCCTAACTACTAAGCATAATATAACCTACTTTATCTTATAACATGAACATATGAAATAATTATACACTACTGGCAATGATACAAAACGTATATCTGACAGTAAATGTATGCGGTCTAAACACATGTCATGATGCATCATTGTGACAGATTTTTCAAGACTAACCTCAAGTTCAAACTTCAATTTATTGTTGAGATCGGTGACATGGCGGTCTAGGGGCAAGGTGTCAGACTTCTGTGCTGGCGGCCGGGGTTCAATCCTCGGTCCCGGCACAGATTTATCTGATTACCAAACCCTTCCTTCACCTCTGACAAGACATCTTGTGAATGTGNTCTGACAAGACATCTTGTGGATGTGAGGAATGCCAGGCCTCCACCGTGGTTCGGATTCCACGTTAAACTGTGGGTCCTCCATTTCATCTCACAATCACCCTAGCATTACACATTAGCGTAAGTGCGTATAACCCGAACGGGTAGTAAGGCGCGGTGCTAATAATTATAAATAATAATAATTGTTGAGATAACTAATTAAAATATTACAGCCAATGTGACAATGTATAGCTATTGTTGTTAATTAATGTAAATTAGTCTATAATTTACCTAATAATAAACGTGAAGATGCTTCAGTAAAAACACATCTAAATAGCTGGTTTCGATACAAAGCCAGTGCATAGAGAGTTTGTGAGTAATTTGAACACTAATACCACCTTAGGCACTAGAACGTAACATTTTTGTCGAGGGAAATATGCGCACATTTATTCATCCAATGTAAAAAACAAACTATTTAAACAATCCGTAAACTCCGAGATCTTTACAGACACTTCACATTAAAGCGTTATCACTCATCACTCATCACTAGACGATAATTTATTTATTGACAAATCACCAATTCAGTTGTTTTTTTTTCAATTAGACCACGAGCCCTTTATTTCGAAAGTCTTTGGAAAGTATATTTTAAATTATTAAAAAGTGATCTCAAAGAAATTATAGAAATTGCTTTATTAATATACTCGTATGGAAAGATGTAACATAAATAGAAAAGTGTTTCCATTCTCAGCCTTTGATTGCAATTCCCTATATTTTAAATGACTTGTCTTCCCGGATACCTGGAAATATACTATTCGAATATAACCCACTGTTGTAGCAGAATGAGTAAAAAAAAATTTAACACAAAACTGTTTTCTATATTGTTACGATTGAAACATATGATACAGAATCTCTGTAATCGCTTGTCCAGATAGCATTTCCCCAGCTTCATCAATGTGCCAAATAGACAAAGACATGACCAAAATTCAAAGCGGAGGATATGGTTCTTCCCAATATTAGATATTGGTACGTTAAAATTGAAAGTATGCTCGTATAATCAAACCTAATCCAGGAAGTGACTTGTTAGTGTGACTTTCCAACATAAATTCATCGGGAGTGTCCAAAATAGTATTCAGGCTGTTGATTCTACTTCTATTGGATTGGGGACACGTTAATAATACAATGGATGGCAGCTATTTTATAGTAAGTCTCCACCATTAATAGTTGAGTCAATGTTTTCTGAATGGCCATACATATGCATCATTTATTGTATTTTTACTTTCTAATAAAGTGAGAGTATTATAATCGAAAAAAATTCTGCCACCGGGATTAACTTTCATCATTACGTTTTATGTGACCTCCAACCCCCAAAAAATAGGTCTTGTAATTCGGTCCGTTTTCTCTCTGTCTCTGAGGGTACAGCCGAAATGCTTTGCTGGATTTTATTTTCATATCGGCTCTCCGATTGAGGATAGTTTCATAGTAATTGATCTTTAAAAATTTGAAGCTTTTCCAAAATGGCATTAGCGATTTTGTCTAAAATATGATATTATGGAAGTGCTCCTAAATAAAATGGGTTGTAGTCTTCATCACGTGACACCTGAATAACTGACCCCTGTGCAATGTGCATTGCTTGTACTACGTCTCTAAAGCTGCGTGCTGGCCATTGTTGGAAGGCAGTGATTAAACCCGAGTGCGTGTTTGTCAGTGCGTGTGATTCATCGTGTTTTATGTTATATGTCCATCGCCAACCCCACCTTTTGTCATTGGGGGTTGGCCAGTTTCAGCTAAAGACATCCATTTTTACTATACGTCAGAAACACTTTCACTATTATTTATATTACCAACATCTTTGTTTTTTCTTCCGTTTCTTGTACACCTCTCACTGTTTTCTGTCTTTTCCCTTTCCTCTGTACGTTTTGTGTATCCCTACGGTCCTGGCGACCCGCTATGTGCGATGGGGTGGGTTTTTTGGAAAATTTTCCCACCCCAAACCCATGGAATGCAATTATCAGCCCGCAAGGGCGCCAATACCTTTCATGTTGTGATTGTTAGTATCCCTATGTCGTGTTCGTTTTCGAGAGCCCTTCGGGGCTGGTGTTAATGTTTGTCTCTATATGTTTCCCCATGTTTTTATTCATGTTTTATATGTATGTTTAAAAAAGAAATAATAAAACCTATCAAACAAACATAAAGCATCTTCAACACCTGCTTTCATTACGTTACGTGGACGTTTTGCATCCACTCATGGAGATGGTCCCATTTGAACTGTCTCCCGAAAACGCTGCTCCAGACGGCAAAGCACGTTCACACTCTGCAGACCTCTGTCAGGGTAGGGATCAGCGTATAGCCAGGTAGGTCCAGCTCGGCTTTCAGAGGATCCCATAGCTGTTGTCATATCCCAGTATTCTACGTATGAGCAGTTCATTGCTGCTTACACAATACCGACCCACATTTATGTCTACGTTAATCGTTTGTTAATATGACATTTCAGAATATGTTGCCACACCATTCCTCTCCAAGCCTATTTTTGTTTTTCTCAAAAGGCATGGGAAGTAAATATTTTCTATAAAGAGTGTTTTCGACTTATATTTACCCACCCAATCATATGCTACTGTCCGTATCCATGAATTACTACTAACCCTGTATATAAAGAGCATTCTATAATTTGAACATAATTATAAGTTTTATTTTTCTGAGTAAAGTTTATAAAAGGGTAATTTACCCAAAACCTATTTTTGAATGTTTTTTCTACTAACTTTAATTGACTATATTAGAAGTTTTGTACAGTGTATATTTTTTTAACTTTTTATTTTGTATATACAATAAATGTTGAAAGTTTGTTTAAAGAAGGGCGGTACGTATGTTTTGGAGTTAGTAAAAAAGTGTTTGCTATTGCCTCTAGGTAATATAGTGGAACTGTATCGGCAATGAAAATTAAGATTTCAAAATTAAATATTAATACCGTTACTCATGGAGTATTAATATATCAAGTTTTTAATACTTACGGTGACCTGGCGGTCTAGGGGTAAGGTGTCGGACTTCTGTGCTGGCGGCCGGGGTTCGATCCTCGCTCCCGGCACAGATTTATCTGATTACCAAACCCTTCCTTCACCTCTGACAAGACATCTTGTGAATGTGGGGAATACCAGGCCTCCACCGTGGTTCGGATCCCACGTTAAACTGTAGGTCCTCCATTTCATCTCACAATCACCCTACCATTACACATTAGCGTAAGTGCGTATAACCCGAACGGNTCACCCTACCATTACACATTAGCGTAAGTGCGTATAACCCGAACGGGTAGTAAGACGCGGTTCTAATAATAATAATAATAATATAATACTTAACATGTAAATATTTATAAATAATAGTGAATAATTCAAGCTATTTAATTTCTTAACGACGGTTAGAGCATACACTAAATATCATATTCTTTAAATTTAAAAATGACATATGTACACGGGAATCGAGCATTTGCGTATTAAGTCAAAGGTGCTGAGTTATATTCCCGTGTCCACTATCCGGGTATCATGTTTCAAAATAATAAATATGGAATTTAGATGAGGCTATAACCGTAATCATAAAATATAATAGATTGGATATTTAATCCATCATGATATAGACATTCGTCCATTTTGTATTATTGGCAGCGATAAGCCAACTACCGAGTCGAAGGTAGCTTCGTTATCTGATAGCTCATGATCTTAATTGGTCACTCCTATGTAGCTGACGATTTCCGCCCATCCTTCACAGACTTTGCCTTAAAATATTAGTGAAGAATGACCTTAAACAAGGGATAACTCCTTTATAGCTCAGTGGTTAGAACGTTGTCATACTAAGCCAAAGGTCCTAAATAGGATTCCCGTATCCAAGTGTTATTATTCAATTTAAAGAATAGATAAATACATAGGTAAAATTTAAAGTTAAAATATGTTATGAAGCATAAGCTAATAGAGTAAATAAAATCATTTCCTACAATTTAACCCCATACGATTCCTAAAATTTATAAAAAATGCATATGAACCTAAAAAAAAAAAAAATTAACTAGTAATCAGCTAACATAAATTATTTAAGTTTTTCTCCAAGGCATATTGCCTTAACAATGTAAAACGTTTCAAATTCTGAAACTATCTTACAAAATAATTTTCGAAATCTTTGCTAAAATCTGTACAGAGACATGTGCACGATATTTAGTTTTCCAACGTAATCTTTGTGAATCACATGCTGGGACTGTAAACGTCTACTCTTCTTCTTCCACTGTTTTGCCCTGGGTGACAGCTAGCTTAGTGATACAACAAAACATACCATTTTAGAGCTTTCATCTAAGAAGTATTGGCTTGCTTTTGTCTTCGATTGTTCCCCCCCCCCACCCCACTTTTTTTTTTACACGAGTCAGGTTTACTCTCTGTCTCTTGTCACGTTCCAACCGAATGGAGCAATGTTCGTGCCAACGCCATGTTTTCAGCCATGCCGGGATCAAACGTCAAAACATTACTTCTCTCTATTCCTACATTCAAGAGATCATTCTCTTACTTGAACTTTGATTGAAGTCTCTTCAAACTTTTGGTGGTTGCTGCTTGAGGTAACAAAATGTTTAAGCATAAGCAAATATGTACAACATTGATTAACCAAAATATGAACATTAGTTAAACGAATAGTGTATCTACAACATGTATATTTCTTTAATTTGATTGATCATTATAAAATGTACAATACCGAAAAATCTAAATGCGTAGTAATTAATTCAAGCGTAAACTAAATAAACACAAAATTACACATGAATATTATATTATCTGAAAGGTGACCTGGAGGTCTAGGGGTGAGGTGTCAGACTTCTATGCTGGCGGTCGGGGTTCAATCCTCGGTCCCGGCATAGATTTATCTGATTACCAAACCCTTCCTTCACCTCTGACAAGACATCTTGTGAATGTGGGGAATGCCAGGTCTCCACCGTGGTTCGGATTCCACGTTAAACTGTAGGTCCTTCATTTCATCTCACAATCACCCTACCATTACACATTAGCGTAAGTGCGTATAACCCGAACGGGTAGTAAGACGCGGTGCTAATAATAATAATAAATAATAAATATATATTATCTGCTTCAGTGGCCACGTGTTGTAATGCGCTACTCTTGTAGCAGATTAGACTGCCGTTAAGGGGAGATCTAGTTTCGAATCGCGATCGGGTGTACTAGCGGTGGTGTTTCCAAACTGTCTTTCCACTCTCCCCCTACGTAAATGCGGACACACCTCCTTTGAATATAATCTTCCTAGTCCCTAAAACCATTAGTGTAATTAGAACATAAGTGTATAACATGCAAGGGCAGCAAGACGTGGTGCTAATATATATGAGGAAAGGATACTCCATTAGATAAATATGTTGACTTGTTAATATCGTGTGCTGATATACTAAATTGGTTAAGAAAAAACACGTAAACAGATTCTATCAGCTATGCAGGATTTGGTCATTTAAAATTTTAGGGATTACATTTTTTTAATAATATTTTCCACCCCACCCACATGGACATTACACACTTTCTTATAATTGGGTTAGGGTGTGAATAATATAAAATTTAACCCGCTTTGGTGGGTAGCCACATGGTGTAAGGCACTACTCCTGTAATAGACTAGACTGCCAATAGAGGGGATATCGTGGTTCTATCCCGCTTTGCTAGTTTTTCCTAAATTGTTTCCCACAATTTCTCCACATATATGCGGATACAATTCTTCTAAATTTAACCTTCCTAATCCCTAATTTATTAGCGTAATTAGTACAAAAGCATATTACTTGAATAAGTATTAAGACGTGGTACTATGAAAAAAAAGATAAAACTTAAGAGTAAATACAACAGCATTTACGTCAAAATTGGGTGGGAAACCACCCTAATTAATTACAACCTAGGTTCAAACCTATAACTCCCCATCACCAAAAGGCCAGACCAGATGAGCGTGGTAATTAGTCCACCTACACAAAGATAAGGCTAATTATTCTAGTCTCTACGTAATATGAAATCAAGGGGCACGTACAATTCTAAATTCACCCAATAGTAGTTCACTTTAAATATGATTCCAAGAATATAAGTATCGTCAACACCTTTGTAACTAGTATTTAAATGTCATGACATTTATATTTTGTTAGGAGCCTAAAAAAAACATTGATATGTAATCTACACCGATACATAAGGGGGTATAAAAGATAATAAATAATCAAATTACGAATACGTTATTATGAATCTAAAGATAAGGGAATGTATATAAATAAGAAAATATTTATATATTTTTGTATAATTATATGATTTATTTAGCTACTCCAGTGACAAATAAATAATGCTTGACGCTAGCGCGATAAAAGGATGGTAAATAATACAGTAAAGAACTTTCTACTTTGAATAGCTAATGTGTGTAGGGAATACTTTTTATATTTAAGGAATTTGTTTATTTGTTTTATCTCAAAAACAATATAGTGATTTAAATAAAGAATGTGTTCGTAAATAATATTTGGACATCATATGTTATTTGTATGCGAAAAAAGTAACTTACTGAATATATATTAATAAAATATACTAGTCAAAGTGTTATTGACTAATCAGCACGTTTTGGATTAATAAACCTTATAACCTTTGTTATTTAGCACCACGTCTTACTACCTGTTCGAGTTATACGCTTAAGTACTTATTATTATGCTAATGGGTTAGGAATGGGGAAGATTGAATTTAGAGGAAGTGAACCCGTATTTGCATGGAAGGAGAGTAAAAAAAATTTTGGAAAAAAAAAGCCTCAGTACAACCGATCGAGATTCAAACCTTAATATACTCGTAATCACGTAATCAGCAGTATAGTCTTCTGCTAGAGTAGCGCCTTAGACCATGAGACCACCGAAGTGGGTTTTTAAATGATGTTAAATTTTGTAATTATAGGTCTTAACACACTATTATTAACTACTTTTTTTAGATTAAAAAGGTAAAATAAATGTGTATTTATATTCTAGAATGTAGAATTAAATATAGTTGTGGATAAAATTAATATAAGTGTATCTGGTTACAAGTGAGCCCAATTACTCCTATCAGGGGATAAGCAGAATATATTTGCTGAAAATTAAAAAGTTTTATTTTCATTCTTTTATTGAGGTGAATAGAATCTAATGGAATTGAAAAATTAACAGACGTAGAATTTAAAGTGAAGCTTTAAAGTTAGGTGTCGTAATGGTGACAAGTTAAACGAATTTTAGTATTCAGCGCATTCCATCTAGCCCAGTCACCTCACTGCTGGGTGCGTAACCGCTGTCGCCTTCTATTTCCGATTAAAACAGTTTCATTAAAATACGATTAAGGAGTGACGCTGAGCATGGAGAGAACTCTGATTAGCTCAGACTCAGAAGTTCAGCTAGTTTAGTTGAATTTCCTGGAATTAAAGTGTACATGTGCACTTTAAAAACTAGTAATTTAAGACTACTCGTGAGAGTACTCATTAGAAAATACTAACATAATCCAAACAACTTTTAATTCGACTCCCGCCTTCAGTCACATACAAGTACATTATCTGTGCTAATGCTTTTTTTATATCAACACGTTTTACTACTTGTTCAGGTTAAATGCGTACAAGATCATAATCACTCAAATTGAAGGAATCATTTTTAGAAATAATATACCCGCATTTGCATGGAATAAGAGTGGTAAACGATTTTTTTTTAAAAAAAACACCCTCAATAGATCCTACTATGATTCGAACCTCAATTTCCCCACCCCCAGCAGGCCATTCTAACACGAGAATGATGCCTTAAACCGTTTGGCCACTTAAGTTGGTAGCGTTGTAATTCTAAATTATAAAAATTGCATAACATTTTAATATTATTTCACACATACACATAATTAAATAAATACATACATAGAGGGGCTGAAATATTGTGACCATCCCAAATATCCCCGTTAATTTGGATGAAATGAAAATATCTACAGAGTAAAATGAATTCATTAGACCTCATTCACACGATATGACCTTTTCGCCGTGAGCCGTGTTCGGAGCCACGCCGTGCGTTCTAAAGTCATGCCATGGAGCACACGAATGTTCGCCGTGAACACCACGGCATGTTTTGTATGACATAAAAATAAATGATGCAATATGGACGATCTGGAAAGGTTGCTTTGATCTTATTTGTTGTACTTTACAAAGTAAAAAGCGACGGTACATGGTAAAGTGAGCTATTTCCTTAAACATTCAAAGATCTATAAAGCTAATGTTTTTATGTTGTTGTATAGTTATTTGAGAAGAGAGGGAAGTAAGTTTTTGACGTGAATACGTCTTTAAATTTGCTACCATACGGGGGCAATCCAAAAAACCTAATGATAACAAAATCGGGGGATACAGTTTGGCGTTGTAGTTTCGAATCTATCCTCTACATCCAAAATTAAATTATACCACTGGATAGCTAAAGGATCAAAGAATGCATTACGATACGCGAGAACAGTGACGCATCGCGCGCGGTGGAGGGGGAAGCGCCGCCATTTTGAGGTTATTTTGCTGCGTATCGAGATTTGAAATTAGTATAACTAATAACTATAATTGATAAAGTTATATTGTAACACAATAATTATTTGTTTCCTTGCTTTTATCCTAAATACATAAATACAAATATTTTATTTAAAAAAATATATAACCCGTTACATAAACGTATTCACGTACAACACACGGCCGTGTCCATGACACAGCCACACCCCATATTTTTTTTTTTTAGTAATTTAGGAACAGCTGTTAACAAACTGTTGAATTCAAAATACACAAATAGTGCGATATAAACACAACTAGATAACCACGACAGCTTGGTTCCAAGAACAAACAGTAACTGGAATGGATTGGCTACACCACGTATGAGCGGGACTTTGCCTGGGCCATGCCGTGTATTCCCTTGTGAACGCCGCCACTTACGAGATTAGTGAACAACACGCCGTGTATGGTGCGATGCCATGTACTGTACATAGTTGAAGGACACCGTATTGCTTACGGTGGCCGTCCATGGCAAAAGTCGTGGTTGATTCATGTGAAAAGTTATATTTAAGTGAATATTAATCAACAATCACGGCACCGTGCTGGATATGGCGCACGGCGAAAAGTCATATCGTGTGAAAGAGGCCTTAGAAAGACAAATATTTTATGAGCAAATAATATTTTCCAAGGTCATATTATCTATATGTTTTTTTTTAAATAAATAAAACCATATTGACTTAGATTGTTAGTCGAAATCAAACAAATTCAAAAATTTACATTACCTTCAGATGACCTCGATTATGAAATTTAACTGTTCTACTGTTAGTTAGCCTAACTTAATTATTCAATTGAAACAATTACAGTATAAATGATTTCTTTATTGAAGATATATTTATTATTACAGATTGGATACTTGTACCAAGTATCTTTTATACTCTCTATAAAATAACAATAAGAGTAATATTTCCGTTTTAATTTAGCATGATATTTTCATAAGACTCAAGCAGATTTTTCAAACAGTCGAACCTCTTAAAATGTTTTTGTGAGACTGAACTTAGTAAGTAATCAAAAGGCGGTCATTGTTTACAAAACTTAAATTCTACGTTCTGATTTATGTGTTTACAAACATAAAATAGGGATGTCGTCAAACATATTTCTGAAACACTCTTTGTTCGCGTGATGAAGTAGCTCAGTTTCAATATACAGTAGCCCCATGGCTTCTTTGGTGCTGACTGACAGCTCACAGCTCACTTCTGACAGTCAACATTTAGGTATATACAGTAGCCCCATGGCTTCTTTGGTGCTGACTGACAGCTCACAGCTGACTTCTGACAGTCAACAGTTAGGTATATACCTAAATGTTGAGTGTAAGAAGTGACAGTCGCTAAACACATGTTTTTGAAAAATCATATGGTTCGGCGTAGGTATACATAATTTGGTCTGGTAACTTTTCAAATCTGTCAGTCAGCACCAAAGAAGCCATGGGGCTACTGTAGTTGAGAGAATAATCACTTAATGGCTAAGAGGCGAATAAATGGGAGAAAAATCAGCCTGATCCTAACAAACCTAACATAAATTATTCAATTAAAATTCTTGGCTAATTTAATAGACAGTAGAAATTTTGTATAGTAGATTCTAACGCAATAACAAATCTATATCAAAACAAAAATATAAAGTTTAGACAGAAATAGCTAGTCAAACCAATACTTTGATTAATTAAAGTAATACTAATGATTACTTATACAATAATATGCTGGCTAGTGCTAGGATTTACCGATAAACGCTATTAAAAGTAAAAATTGTAAATATTTTAGAATACAGTATATTTCGGACTCTACCGCCCGATATTAGTAATGTTAGGTACAACGGTAATATTTACAAGTCCTCCAACTTTTGTAGTAATAAATATACAGCCTATATTAATGTGTATTGTTTATGGTTGTAAATAATTAAGAAATAAAGAATTAAAGGTATAAGAGAGTAGATAACCGCCTCGGTAGCGTAGTTGGTTAACAATCTAGTTTCGTGTTGATCTTGGCTGCCAAGGGTGGGGAGGTCGAGGTTCAAATCTCGCTTGAGTTAACTAGGGGTGGTTTTCCACGCTCACTCCATGTAAATGTTGATATACTTCCTCTATATTCAACCTCCCAAATTCCTAATCCATTAGAGTAATTAGTACTTAAAGCGTATAACCCGAACGGGTGGTAACACGCGGTGCTAAAATATATATATCTTTAACAATCTTGTTCCTAAAGTAAACGGACACGAGTAACACGAGTTGTATGACTAAATATTTAGTATCGGTTTCACATTAGTATTTTAAAAAAAGCTATTCAACATTTTTCAAATTTGGTTGATAAAATATAGGTATATCATACATTTCAAATTGTAATTAATGATGTAGATCATTATTTTGTTTGATAAGATTAATTTATTAAATTTAAACTTCGTTATATATAATAGTGTAATTGAAAATGTACAATTTATTTAAAATAGTTTAATTAATATTAATAAAATATACATTTAATATTTAATTTACGAAAGTTAAAAATTAAAAGAAAATACATGTCCTGCCAATCATTGATATATATTTAAATTTGTTCATAATGTATTTACACATAATGTTGTTAAATGAAGCCTGGGTTTAAACCTTGGGCGTTGAATTTTTACTATTATCTCACGCAGCCAGGAGCTATACAAACTTTAATAAATACTTAATTTACTTTTATATATCCGATATCATTTATATAGCAACTGTCTTGTCAGAAGATTTCTAATAATTAAGTATATTTTAAACCCATCATTCATGCTGAAAGGTAGAATTCTTATCTTAATGGGTTAGACTATGCATAGTGTCATCAGACCAAATAGGTTTGCTACAGTTCCAAATAGACAATGTATGCGAGTTATTCGCTATACGGATAGATTTCATTATATAATGTAGAGCTCATTTAAGAAAAAAATGTAATCACCACCTGTTTATGCTCGTTCTAGTGCGAAACACGTGTAGCTATGTAATACGTTTATTACTTATGCATTTCTAACTTGGTTTACTTGTGATCTATTAAAACTTACCTCGGCTTGGCTACGTGGCAATTTATTCAAGTCGTAGTTTAATGGAAGTTTCAATAATTGAGTTGAGTTGGAACGAAGGAAAACTTGAGACGCTATGATGAAATTTAGCTGTTGTGAGTAATTAGGGCTGGCTCCAAGCGAAGGCAATCACAGCAGGGCTGGGCGTTTCATTAAGAGGCTTTCACATTATCGAGTAGTGCCCATTGTGTTTAATCAACGACAAAAAAAAAAGGGGGGGGGTTTATGTAGCGTTTAATGATTTGAAAAATATATATCTTCTAGTTTATTATAAAATACTTTTTGAAAAATATGTTATTATATTATTAATAACAGTTGGGGGGGGGGGTTATGTAGCGTTTAATGATTTAAAAATATATATCTTCTAGTTTATTATAAAATACTTTTTGAAAAATATGTTATTATATTATTAATAACAGTTAGAATTGACCCCAAATAATAATGACATATTTATGATGAACTTAACTATAGTAATCAACAAGTTTTATAATAATAGTGATAATATTTATGAACCATTTCTTACTACTCATACAGGCCATTCTAAATTTAATAAGGTAAATGTGTTAGGAATGATAAAAGGTAGAATTCAGAGGTTATGTATGCGCATTTTCTTGGAAAGAGATTAAGAAACCAATTATAAATCCGAGTCAGGATAAAGCATAGAGACATTTGAACAGAACCATTTTAAATGAAGATAAAAAAAATCTTAGTAAAATTCCTTAGTGCTTATGAAAAATATTTAAGAAAGGTTTATATTAATATCTGATAAAAACTAAACAAAATGTATTTAACGAAGAAATATTTTATTTTAGCCCAAAAAATTCTTTGCTATAAACACTCTTAAAATAATGAACTTGAACCACCCCACCCTATAAAACCAACCTAGGTCCATTAGTCTCTTCCTATAATAAATTAGCCTTTGGGCACGGCCAGGTTATTGGATATTACAACTAGTACACAATCTTGTAAGTTTTGTACTTACTTGAAAATTTATTGTAGTAATTAACTACTACAGAAAGATATTTGAAATATAATATCAGCTAGAAATTACAGTGACCCGAGTTAAATTAATATAGGTCTACATGGTTTTTATATTAAAAATATTGTCGATATTCTATAAATGAGCCATTATATTTAAATATATATATATATATATATTAAAAAATATATATATAATATACATATAAATTATGCCAGTTTGGTATTTTTATTAATATTTTTAATAAAAAAAATCCCCTTCATAGCTTGATCACCGAAATATTTGTAAAGTTATAAACGTACTAGTGGATTGTTGCAGCGATGCCTGCATATAATTGCACTAAAGTGTATTCTAGATTTTTTATACTAATAGATAGATAGGTAGAGCTGAAACATTTCCTGAGTTATCACTGTATTTATATTTCACTTATAATTATAAAATATTGTTTAGTTATTTTCCATTTATATATGATAGCTAAATATAAAAACGTGTATGTCTATATGAAGATTGTTTTGCGGTCTTGGCCCTTTTCAGCCCAAATTAACTAAGGTAACTCATTTTATAAAAGAATTAGAAATTAATTTATTTTAAAATCTATTTTTAACTTACCGCACCGCAAAAATGTTCGCTCTCCTTAATTTCAAAAGAGGAACATTTAACAAAATCTTGTATAATTTGTTGAACAAAACAAAATACCCTGTTTCAGAAACATTCTACTAAATAGCATATATATAATAATATATAATGTTACAGAAACATTGAGTAAAGAGAAACATATCTTTCCATAAACGAGTATAACAATCTAATTCTAATTTCTAAGTATTCCATACAAATTGTGTTTGCTTGTTTATAGCTCAGAAAAGATTGGGTTTATTAAAATATATTCCAGATTAAAATGTTAACTTTACAATGATAAGTTATTTTGTATATCAACTAGTGGTGGATGATGATAAAATGATAAAAATTGTAAATGTTTGCTTATTCAAAGTGCCCTTAAATTAATTTTTTGGTGGGAAAACGAGAATTTTCGTTTGGTTTGTAGCATTAAACAATGCTTGGATACAAAATTTAATAAAAATTGTTAATGAGGACTTTGATAAATTCGAGTTTATCATTTGTTGCCCTTCAATAAACTAACCTTAGTCTTAGGATTAGATAATAATTACAAAAATTCCTCGGGAAGAACCTTAGGAAGAGCCCAGATAACAAGTTTCAGCTTTAATCCGAGATATAGCCAATGAAACAAACAAACGTTATTGTGAAAACACTTTTCGTTTTCATTGGCTCATGGCCACATGGACATTTATCAAAATCTCGAGTTTGTTTCTTTTTGACAATCACAATACTTCTCACTCCGAGAGGTCAAGATAAGTAAAAAGAGCATCACATGCTACCAAAGAGCATAAATCAAATAACATACAATGTTACAAAACCATTAAGAAAAGAGGAATATCTGTGCGCACCAATAAGCAAAACAATCAATAGCTCAGATACTATAAATATTATTACATTTTTATATATTTAAAACAAAAGGGTTTTATATTATATAGTACCAAATCTTTAAAATGGTAAACTATCACGTATCTCTTATAGTTACGGACCCATTTCAAAATTCTAGATCTCTGCAAAAGTTTAGTAGCCTCAATTCCACTTTCATGGAAAAATTAGAGTTGCTCTGTTTTTTAATTTTTATTTTAAACAGTATTTGGATACACAATTTAATTGAAATGTTTAGAGCGGATTTTGAGTAAAATAATATTTTACTCTTTTTACCCTTCAATACACAACACTTAAAGTTAAGGTTAGATATCTTAATTCCAAAATTATTTTGGAGGGACCATATGCAAATCCTAAATACAATCCCGATCAGTAAAGTGGTTTAGGATTTGGTCCGAGCTACAGACAGGAAGAGTGCATCGCAAAAACAACTGTTTCTCTTTCATGAGGTCATGAAACATCGACATTTATAATAATCCTGAGTTCATTTTTACTGACGATTACAATACTTCTATCTTCGAGGGGTCGAAAGAGAGCAAGAAATATAATTACCATACATAATTTAAAAATGCTTTTTTATATGTTGCAATTTGGCTACATTGGGCATTGGTACTGTCTGAAGATAAGAAATTAGAGAAAAAACCAAGATAAAATACGAACAAACCCTATGTCTGCACCAGAATGTAAAGGGTTAGCATACACATGATTTTTATAGTGTTAACTGTGTTCGTAAGAAAATAAACTTTCATTCATTAGTGTTTTGCTTTTTTTCTAGAAATATGAAATGAGACAGTTCAAGTACACCAAACCCGCTTCGGTGGCGTAGTTGGCTAACGCGCTTGTCGTGTTGAGCTCGACTGCTGAGGACGGGGAGATCGAGGTTCGAGTCCCTGTCGGGTGAACTGGGGATGGTTTTTCCAAAATGGTTTTCCACTCTCACTCCACGCAAATGCGGGTTCACTTCCTCTAATTCCACCTTCCCAATTCCTAATCCATTAGAGTAATTAGACTTAAAGCGTATAACCCGAACGGGTAGTAAGACGCGGTGCTAAAATATTATTATTATTATTATTAAGTACACCAAGTTATGTGTTTGGTCTTAAATAGTAAACGGAAACCAAAATAAGTTCTATTAAGAGAAATATTACGAAATCTAGATATATATATTGGTATTTGTTGGTAGTATTTTTACTAATTTCCTTCTTCGCATGTGGCAGTTAACGGGTATGTAGTTAACTGAAATGAGTGTGTTGGCAAATTAATTTTTTTATTTAACACCACGTCTTACTACACATTCGGTGTATACGCTTAAGTACTAATTACGCTAATGGATTGGGAAATTAGGGAGGTTGAATTCAGAGGAAGTGAACCCACATTTGCGTGAGGTAGAGTGGAAAACCGTTTAGGAAAAGTCACCCCCAGTTGACCCGAGCGAGATTCGAACCTTTATCTCCCAGTCCTTGGCAGCCTAGTTCAACACGAAACTAGCGCTTCAGCCAACTACGCCACCGAGGTGGGTCTGCACATTATTCAGTTTGATACGTAGACATACCTTCTAAATAGTGAACAACAGCTCTCAAAGTAGACATTCTGATTCTGAGAATCAAGACGCTATCGTTAAATATATCATATTTTTTTAGTTCGTGATGAATCTTCTGCATAATGATTTATTTGGCGAAAAGTTTCTGTTAACTTCTAACCTATAAATCTCATACATCTTTTGTATTATTCATTCATGTTTGAAAGCATAAAGTGAATAGTGGGATGGTATTTTTTAAAGAAAGAATCCATTAAATGGTAAACAAGCTAATAAATAAAAAGAGTATAACAGATTAAAATCGAAGTTTAAGTCATGAAAATTATTATTATTAGCACCGCATCTTACTACCCGTTCGGGTTATACGCACATACGCTAATGTGTAATGGTAGGGTGATTGTGAGATGAAATGAAGGACCTACAATTTAACGTGGAATCCGAACCACGGTGGAGGCCTGGCATTCCCCACATGCGATCTTATAATAATAATAATATTTAGCACCGCGTCTTACTACCCGTTCGGGTTATACGCTTTCAGTACTAATTACTCTAATGGATTAGGAATTGGGAAGGTTGAGTTAGGGGAAGTGAACCCGCATTTGCGTTGAGGGAGAGTGGAAAACCATTTAGGAAAAACCACCCCCAGTTCACCCGACCCAGATTCGAACCTCGATCTCCCCGTCCTCGGCGGTCGAGCTTCAACACGACAAGCGCGTTAGCCAACTACGATCTTATAAATATGAATATTTGATAGTTGTGATGACAACTTCACGGTCGTCTTTCTCTCGCCAAGTCTCACCGCCGTCGCTGCCGTTCACCCTATTTCGCGCAGCCCTCTCAGCCTCCGGCCGGTCGCTGGAGAAGAAAGAGCGAGAGAGGGAGTGCCACGCCCCCCTGCTACCCGCCTTAGTTCCTCGCCCCGCCGACTACGGCAGGTCCCATCCTTTCCTGCTCGGCGTCAGTTTGTGGCCCAACCTTGCTTCGACAGCACGCTCTCTTCCGGAACTAGCCACAGCAAGCAAGCAAGCACTCTTACTCCACCATTAGAGGACACACCACCACGTTCCACCTGGACTGAACGCTGTCTCGTCGTGTCGAACCACCTTCTCGTACCCCACCACCATCCACCACATGAGAGAGACAGGGCTGTCAAACCGATTCAACCCTTCATTCATCACAAGCAGGCCACCTGCTTCTTCTACACACCTAAATACGCCAAAGCTGCAATCACTGAACCAATATTGAAGAAGGCAGAACTTTGACCAAATCTTTATCTCTATCGGAAAAAAGCAAAATAGTCCTAGGGACGTTCTTACACTTAGCGTCGTAATCTCGTTATTAGTGTTGACAAAAAGTGACCGTTATTTCTATCGTCAAGGCCTGATGTTCTTTAAACGATGACTGAAAATGGCCTACTAACCAATATATTATTAAAAATAGACTTGGTTGTCAACTTATTGTTGTTGTGATAATTATTATTCTAAAAGATAACTAATATTGATATTTAAATATGCCGTATTCTTTTATAGTATCATGTTGTCCTGCGCTGTATTGTTGACTTGTTATAAAGCCATGTGTTGTCGTGGTTTCCGTTTGGCCTAATGAAGTGTCTTATTTACACAAATTTTGTTTAAGGTCTAAATATTCGTTGGCAACTTTCATCTATAAACTTATTATTTTTTTAACCTCAAATTGTAGTTTCTCAATACTGGTTAATGTTTTAAAACGTCACTAGTCTGACTCAATGGTGAAGTAGTTGATTCGCACATGTTATCTGGGTGCTCCCAGTTTCTGGAACATACCATCTAAACAATAGGTTTTCCAACCTGAAAGAAAACCAGTAGGCTATATAATATTTTATTTTAAACATGTGATACATATTTAAAATTACAAAATACATTTTTATATAGAAAGCCTAGTGACATAAATAAATATAGGCTTGACATACATAACCTGAAAACTAAGGCTGTCTTTAAATTTAATTGTCATTAAAGTGATATTCAACATTTATAGGAACCAGATTTATGTGCGTAGTGTTTCAACCAACTATCAACAAATTTATAAATGTGTTTAATAGAGTGTTCTTTGGATTGGCGTAGAAAACTTTATATAGTTTATGAATAATAGATGTTTTTATTTTTAAAAGACTATTATTTTACTTACGTATGTATAAAAAAATCACACGTTGAACGCTAACTTAAGTTCTACCGGAAACAATAAGCCTTTTCATTCTGTTGATTGATTTAAATAATTTCATTTGAAATATTATTTTTATTTCCTACTATTACTTATTACGTGCATCGTAATACTTAATATACCACGCATCTATACAACCGCATAAATCAATTATATAAACTTGTGGACCCGAAACACGTGTTTGTTTATTGTTTACCTATGAACTCTGAGAGGATATACCAAATTCTGTCCTCGCTCCTATCTGGAATAATGTCCATTGTGAACTGGTGATTAAGGATTGTGTATCGGTTAGAGAGAGACTGGCTGTACATGGTCCTCTGACTGTCGTTTTGTTGGACCTGCACACCTGGCTGGGTTTATCTCCTGGTGATTCTGTGTATATTCGTTGATCTTCTGGTGAGCCTGTAGCTCACGTCTTCTATATTAGAGGCCGGTGTGAATGGTGCATCCTCAACATGTTTGAAGGATTCAAGAACAACACCATCTCGAAACTAGCCCTGTCTCGGTTTCTCTCTCAGAGTCTGTAAGTACTGAATATGTGACTCTCGCTTCCATAACTATACCCTCTTAAAACTAGGCCATATTGATATACTGCATGTAATTTACATTATTTTACTTATTGAAATATATTAGAAATAATCCTTTGATTCAGGAATTGTTTATGTTCATATGTAAACAATCTATTATGATATTGTGGAATTGAATTTGAAGTCTCTTCCCATAACATTGTATATCCTCGAATATTTCTAATTTGTCAAAATACTTGATTTGGTTGCAAAATATACCCAACATGTTAAAACAACAGACGGTTAAGTATTGAATGTCTTAAGCAAATGTAATTATTTATCACTGTAAATATACTTTACGTACAGTACCTGCACTTATATCCTTTGAAAACGAATATAAATAATTAATGAAATGTAAAAGGTTACATTTAATATAATATTGACACATTTCTTAGTATCCAAATATGAATGGAATATGAAATTAGTTTGGTATATGTTTATGAATTATCTTTTAGTTGAAGGTGACCTCGCGGTCTAGGGGTAAGGTGTCAGACTTCTATGCTGGCGGCCGGGGTTCAATCCTTGTTCCCGGCACAGATTTATCTGATTAACCAACCCTTCCCTTCACCTCTGACAAGACATCTTGTGAATGTGGGGAATGCCAGGCCTCCACCGTGGTTCGGATTCCACGTTAAACTGTAGGTCCTCCATTTCATCTCACAATCACCTTACCATTACACATTAGCGTAAGTGCATACAACCCGAACGGGTAGTAAGACGCGGTGCTAATAATAATAATTTAAGTTGAAATAACCTGTAATTACCATACTGAAGTTAATCTAGTCCACAATGTATGTTTTCACTTCAAGGTCTCTCGGCCCAAAGCTATGCCTGAATATTTGAAAGGTAGAAATGTTTTTGTAGTTGGTTTGGAATTATTTATCAAACTAATAATAATGATGTGTAAATAAATTTTAAAAATTAAATTAAATTAAATAGTCGGGTAGGAAAATATTTAAATTTATAACCTCTATAATTATTTTACTACTAAACACCAGATTATAAAATATTCTAATCATATTTCTCTTGATCATACGTGGAGGCACATTATTTTTATGTTAATATTTGTTAATGTTGGTCAAATAGACTCGTACACACACACACACACACACACAC
>CABEEJ010000117.1:147353-161238 GCA_901482245.1 Timema douglasi
CATTATTTTTATGTTTATATATGTTAATGTTTGTCAAATAGACTCACACACACACACACACACACACACACACACACACACACACACACACACACACACACACTCAATCGTATATAAATTTCCGCACGTGTCAGAATAATGTAGGGTAAAATTTTAATAGACGTCACATATAATTGTGACAAACGTAATTTATTCTGAATTTGAATGTGTCATTGTAAGCATATTTTTTACGATAATATATGGTAGAGAGATAGCTAAACCAAACGCTAATAAATATTATTAGTGATTAATTTTCGCCGTGTCTTACTACCGGCCTGTCTAATAGTCTAATGAGAGTAGGAATGAGGAGGGTATAAACTGTAAGAAATAACCTATTTTTGCATTGAAGGGCAATGGGAACTTATTAAATAGAAAATGCCTTCAATAAACACAACCGAGACTTGAATACCGACCAACACGTCACAATGACTCAGACTGTGGATTAGCCTTGCGATGAGTATAATTAAAGTTGAAGGTTAGGCCTTGTCGATTTAAGGATTATGACACCACGATGTATCGTCCTCATCAAATTGATATTCACGTTATAAAACAATTATTATTTTTTAGTATTTATTTTCATGTTTAGCACATTACCGGGAGGAGTATAAAGTGGGTGGTCAACAATTTTATTTTAGTAATTTTAATTACTAAACCAATATTTATTTATTTTGGGAAGAGGGGCATGAAGGGATCTTATTCTTTTAACAGCCACGATCTCTGATCAGCATAAGAATAAATATAGACAGCATAAGCATTTGAATGAATACATTATGTGTTCTGTCTCACGACAGGACCATTCCTTCTGTCAGTGACCTTAGACCACCAATGCGCTCTGTTCTGCGCCTCCTCCTTCAGCTCCCAGAATTTTCTTCTTTCCTTCAATTGATCTAATTATTATTATTATTATTATTAGCACTGCGTCTTACTACCCGTTCGGGTTGTACGCACTTACGCTAATGTGTAATGGTAGGGTGATTGTGAGATGAAATGGAGGACCTACAGTCTAACGTGGAATCCGAACCATGGTGGAGGCCTGGCATTCCCCACATTCACAATATGGCTTGTCAGAGGTGAAGGAAGGGTTGGTTAATCAGATAAATCTGTGCCGGGACCGAGGATTGAACCCCGGCCACCAGTACAGAAGTCTGACACCTTACCCCTAGACCGCCAGGTCACCGACAATTGATCTAATACTTGAATCCTCCAACAATAAAGAATTAAATATATCCCAAGACGCCTGATCATTTGGATCACCCCATTTAGATGACTGCGATTAATAGAGAAAATATTGTGTAGTGGCTGAAGCAAAAAATATTGAAAAACCCCACTTTTAGTTTAAACTGTCCATTGAACTCTTTTTAGCTGTATCTCTGAGGTCAAGCTTCGACAGATGAGTTAATTTTACCAAATAAGTTGATTAAACTTTATATATTTCAGTGGATTTTAAAATATAACAACACACTTAATTTTATCATGAAAGCTATGTTTCATTTAAATATTTTATTTGTATAGTCATTTAAGAGGGCGTACCCAAACGGGACAAGCGGGCAATCTTTCTCTCCCCATAACCTCACATCATTTCGATAAGATATTTAGAAAAATCAAGAAATGAAACAATAATATGTATAAACGTAGGTGTGTAAAATGTATAAACTTAATTTAAAAATTATGGCAATATATTTATAGGATATACCATGATATATATCAAACGTGTTTCCAAATTTACGGTATTAATACAGTGTATGCCTAATACAAATAACATTTATGGGTATATCCCTGGTCCATTTATATATCTACCAAAAATTTCCGCACCTGGACACAATTATACTCTTGGGAAATGCTTGCCATATTTGTTTAAAACAAACACAACTAGATACGCAGTATTATTTATTATCTAAAATTCTAATGTTTTTTAATTTATCTGTGTCCAAGGCTTCATATCAGAATCATTATGTTTATACACTTTATGTAATATTTGGGAGATAGCTTAGCAAGTGCTTATTCATAAGAACCGAAGTAAGTCAAGCTACATCGTGGTTATCGTGATGTAGGCCTACCTCTAATTAACCTGACACCTAGTGATTATAGATACAACCACGGTGCAAGGATTGTGACAACCATATATTATCCTGTTAAACTCTTTTGGTTCAATGTGGGATTTGACCACCTTAATTTCTCGGTAGTATTTTGTAATTATTCAAATTGTAAATACAGTTTTTTATTTACAATTGCTAAAAGTGTTGGGGAATATTAATAAATCGTAAACTGGCAAACAAATTATGAAATAAATCCAGTATTTTATCATCATCGGCGTTCACTTATTGGTGTGACGTTACTCAGTGCACACGCCGGTGCGTTAAATATATATATATATGGAAAATCTAATGTATTGTCTTCCGATTATAAATACTTACACTACTATGGATGTTCTTGAACTTTATTAGAAATTATGTATAATAATAGGTCATAATTAGTTTTAGACAAACACTCGGGTCCATAATGAGAACAGGTTGAAGGCAAAGATAATGGTGTAGCACAGGTTATTGCAATGTCGTGAGGTGAGGAAGGTAGCCAATGAGCGCTTTATTGTCATATATTCAACAGGGTAGCCAACATAATATCATATTTAAACCATATACAAGTATTTAATATCAATATAAGTTATTATTATTATTATTATTACTACTATTAGCACCGCGTCTTACTACCCGTTCGGGTTATACGTACTTACGCTAATGTGTAATGGTAGGGTGATTGTGAGATGAAACGGAGGACCTACAGTTTAACGTGGAATCCGAACCATGGTGGAGGCCTGGCATTCCTCACATTCACAAGATGTCTTGTCAGAGGTGAAGGAAGGGTTTGGTAATCAAATAAATCTTTGTCGGGACCGAGGATTGAACCCCGGCCGCCAGCATAGAAGTCTGACACCTTACCCCTAGACCACCAGGTCACCGACCAATAGAAGTTAATATGTCAAATTTCCTATTCTTTAAATCTTTACTACTACGTAAGGTTAACAAACACTCAACATTGAATACAAAATAAACTATTCATTATGTTTAAATACATTTTTGATCCAAACGGACCAAGGAAATCCAAACGTATTCCAAACAACGGCTTACTGGAACAGTTTCATGCATGTAAAAACTTTTTGGATGATTTATAATACATAAACAAGTAGGACGATATATCACCTAGTACGAATATACATCACCAAGATCGAGGTTGCGTCGTCAATTATAACGATACATCACCAAGTGGAACAAAGTATCGCGGAGTAGGACGATATATCGCGGAGGGGGATGATACTTCACCAAGTAGGACGTTGCATTTACAAGTAGGGCGATACGTCATCGAATGGGATAATACATAATCTAGTAGGACAAAACATCGCCAAGTTGGACGATATATCGGCTAATAGGACGATACGTCGTCAAGTGGGAGGATTTTTTTAGAGGATTTTATTTCTTTTTTCATTTATACTAACTATCCCAATTCCTAGCATGTAGCTCGGGACCTAGATCTAAATCTTGAATTAACATTACATATTATAGCTATGTTCATTAGAAAAAAATACAATAGTAAATTTAGAGTAAAAACTTTAATTTAAAAATCCTATTTGTCCTTCTTTCCTATACCTAACCTACTAGTTGGTCCATCCCGAGTATATTACGCCCCCGGTACCCTGCCTCACTGGGTGTCCCACCACACTCTGGATCTAATAGTCCCCAGATCGGCGAGAGCCCCAGCGGAGGTGGGTATCCCCCACCACCATCACCTGGGGAGGTGCCCTACCAGAGACTTATCTCCACTTACTACTCACAATATCACCACCTATGGACTTACAACTAACGTAACCTAAGGATTTATAAAAATACTTAATACTAACTTAACCTAGATACAAATACTTCTTATAGTTGGCTGCAGGGTCTTTCAGTTGTTATCGCCGATCCATTTTCTGAACTAAGAGCAGCCATCCGATGGATCGGTGGACGGACCAGATGCCCGACAGCTCCAGCCCATTATCACACACTTCTCGCCAAGTTGGCTGAACCCTATGAGTGAGAGGTTCATTCTCCCATCTGAAGATGTTATCTTGTACTCCCTAGCTGGTATCAAGGCGCCCTTCAGTTCATCAGCAGTTCACAGTACTGGAATCTAGAGAGCACTCCTTCCCTCAGCTAAGCTACGGTTTTCCTGGAGATCCCCACCACATTCTACCCAGCCAGCCGATAATCCAGTTTGTTTTGTCAAACCTATTGACTTATCAAGTGTTTCCGTTGTGTTTAATCCATATCTGTATTAACGTCACTGTCTACTGTAATGTCACTGTCGCTCTCCGTCCTGCACCCTTGTCTTAAGTTGACCAGTCTATTTTTCCCTCTATTTTTCATTGCAGTTAAGTACTTGTCTCTTTCTATTTGGATACATTATCCGCAATTGCATCCAGGAGACTCCATCGGTCCAAGTCAGGCAATATGTGATAGGCCATGCTTGCTTGCAACGGTATCTGTAGGTTCATTCTATCTTCAAACGTCTCAATACACTCCAGCACAACGTGTTCCGGCGTCGCCTCCCTACCACAATTGCAAATCGCAAGTCCCTGTATACGTCAGTCGTCTAGCGAAGAGAGCGGTCTTATATGGACCATGCCAGGTAATAAAATCTACCAAACCTGGAGAGAGCTGCAGTTACTCCATTCCCAACCGTTCAGCAACAATTGGAAATATCTTATGCGTTGTTCTACCTGTTTTGCTCCGCTCTCACTCTTATTGACACTCCTCTTCAAAATATTTCCCTTCTCGTGATATTAGCCCCTTCCTTCTCCAATACAATGCCGCTACCCTCCTTGCCATCTAAGTCCAAGGACCGGATACCCAAGGCTACACACACATTGTTTGTGGCAACAGTCTTGTATACTCCAGATAGCTTTAAAAGTATACTTTTATGAAGGCTTCTTATTTTCCTTCTGATTCTTACCTGTCTGAGATTATGAGCCCACGCACCAGCTCCATAAGCCATAATGGAGACCAACGTAGTCTGGTTATACAATCTGATCTTCTTCATAGACAACTTAAATCTACCTTGCCCTATGCTGATAATCGTATTCATAGCTCCCAAAGCTTTTCCACATGCGTTCTCCACGTGCATAATGAAGTCGCGCCTCTCATCCAGCATCACTCCCAGGTATCTGGTATCCTTGCTTCATCTTATCGTCTGTCCGTCGATCTTAGCCCTCGGGTTTCTTTTGAGTTCCCCCCTGAATAGCACGTAAGTTGTCTTTGCAGGAGCTAAGCTCAGCTTTACCCTTTTACACCAAGCGTTCAGCCTAGTGAGAATGGCGTCACTCTTGGCTTCTAATTCTCTTCTAGATGTTGCTTCAACTATTATGAGTATATCGTCCGCAAAGGAAACCACCCCCACCATTTCAAGGAGAGACTCAATCTCCACTAAACCAGGTTCGAGTGCTACGTCCCAAAAGATTGACCCACAGACCGACCCCCGGGGACATCCTTTCGTAAGTTTTTTTTCCTTACTGTCATTCCTGGACATCTCAGGTTCGTGTATCTTTCCATACAGTAGTCTATAAGACTCCTATAGAGGTTACACGGACATCTAATTTCTCTCAGCCTCCCGAATATCGCCGGCCAACACAAGTTGTTAAACGCCCCCTAAATGTCCACGAAATTCACCACTGCGTATTTATCTCTAGCCCTATCTACAATACTCATGGCCTCACAGATAGCATCCTCCGTAGACCTGCCCCTCCTGAAACCGTACTGTTGTTGATGCAACCCCACAGCCTCTCTATGTTATTGTAATCTATTGCACAGGTTCTTTTCTTGCAATTTTCCACATACATTTAATAGATATATCGGTCTGTACGATTTCGGAAATTTGGGATCTTTATTCTCTTTCTTACTCATGATAACAACCTCACTTTGCTTCAATATTTTTGGTACGTGGCCCTGAGCCACGCACTCATTCATCAATCTAACTAAGAAGGGCTCTACATGCTCGCTGTTCTGTTGAAGGACCTCCATCCTTATCCCATCTGGTCCAGATGCCTTCTTCTCTTTCATTTCAGCCACAAGTCTTTTTACCTCATCCTGGGTTACTGGATCTGTCCCCTCTTAATTGTCGTAACTTTTCGTCATATCCTGTTTAGCTATCACTTGTCCTTCGTCGTCTTCTCTATCTTCGTCAGGAAGTAGGGTGTCTATCAGCAGCCTCGCTGATTCTTCACAGTTTGATGTAAGTCCTCCCCCCAGCTTCCTTAGTGTCGAGATAATTGTTGGGGGCCTTACCTTTCTTGTAGCTATATGGAACGGTATTCCCCATGCGTACTTCTCAATTCCTCCTGCGCATATAGCTTCCAGCTTTCTCTTTCCACCGTCACCAGGGTGGATTCAAACTCTTCTTTTTAAGAATATACATACACCTAGTGGGACAATACATTTCCAATTGGGACGATACGTCAAGTGGAAAGATACATCGTTAAATGGGACGATACATCGTCGAGTGGGACGTTGCATTTCCAAGTAGGACAATACGTCGCCAAGTGGAATGATACATACGCCTAGTGGGACGATACATTGCCAAGTAGGACGATACACCGTAAAGTGGGACGCTGCATTGTCGGATGGGATGATATATCACTGAGTCTGACACTTCATCGCCAAGTGGAACGCTTCATCGCTGAGTGGGATGCTGCATCATCGATTGGGAGAATGCATCGACATGTGTGACGTTGCATCGCCAAGAGGAATGATGTATCGCAAAGATGGATGCTGCATCACCTATTAGGAAAATACATCACTGAGTGTAATAAATAGCAGTATTATTATTATTATTAGCACCGCGTCTTACTACCCGTTCGGGCTATACGCACTTACGCTAATGTGTAATGGTAGGGTGATTGTGAGATGAAATGAAGGACCTACAGTTTAACGTGGAATCCGAACCACGGTGGAGACCTGGCATTCCTCACATTCACAAGATGTCTTGTCAGAGGTGAAGGAAGGGTTTGGTAATCAGATAAATCTGTGCCAGGACCGAGGATTGAACCCCGGCCACCAGCACAGAAGTCTGACACCTTACCCCTAGACCACCAGGTCTCCAATAGCAGTATTAATTGAACTTGTAACCAAGTTTATTTCAAACTAAGTATACGTAAGACGAATGGCAAATTCACAAGCCATAATTGTCCGTATTAGTTTATAGACAGTTATAAAAAGTTTATAGTTATTATTTGTAAAAATAAAAAAAAATTAATTGAAAGGATAAATAATACAAATTTTCAGATAAATTTGGAGCTGAGTTAGGGAAATAAGACACAATCACAGCTATTATGGATGGAGATCCCCCTTTCCAAATCTTTTTTCATCAACATTTTAACCAATACGATAAATGGCAAACTCTATAATGTGTTAAAACTTATGATATATAAAAACAAAATACGATACTGTAACACGTTCACCCACCTTACCATAGCTATTGTTTTAAAAGATATATCTTGTTAGACAATATATTGTAATATACGATGTTGCACGATACATCGTGGCAGATGATGGATAACCACTCATCAAAAATATCAATAACGGTATATCGATGTAAAAAGTAAACGGTTTTTTCACGATATATTGATGCATCTCCCAGGCTTCATACAGAAATAAATTTTATAAAATATTAACAACAACTGAATTAACATTGGATATTAACATCCTACATAACGTTCAAAATTAGATTATAATCACATTCAAAAAGTATGGTTTTAAATTTCAAAGGACATCATCAAACGTGATCACATTTTTACCTACTTTTTATATCAAGGCAAAGTTTGGGATTAAAAAAATTGAAACATATATAAAAACTTCCTTTTACACCTATAAATTAGTTTAGTGCTAGTCATTTATCATTTATATACAAGTTTTAATTTTAAATACTATGCATGAATAAATATGCTATTCTATCTATGCCTGAAAGTTGAGATAATTGGTGCATTGTCCAACTTGATCTCAACCTCATTTAATTGTTTATTGTTTTATTTTTATTTTCTGATATTATGTTAAATGATCCTCAAGGCAAGCTCACGTGTAAATAACTTATTGCTTGTTGTCCAAGGTTAAATAATTATTTGGGCAACTTTGGACACTTGTTTTAATACAAATTATTTACATAAGTTATTTTAATCTCTTTTACTAAACATTTTTATTATTTTATTTTGAAAGTTTAAAATTGGTTTGTTGTAGTATTCTTAAATTAACGTCAGCCAGAAATTGTTAATTTACTAGACAAATACATTCTTTCACAAAATATATTTTGTTAAATTATATTGTTCGTCTGTTATTTTTTTTATTATTTGCACCACGTTTTACTAACTTTTCAGGTCATACGAATATGCCTTTATCAAGCTAATGAGATAGGGATGAGAAAGTTTGAATTCAGAGGAAGTGTAACTGCATTTACGCGGAGAGACAGTGGAAACCAGTTTTGGAAAACCTCCCTTAGTACATACAACCGAGATTATTACCCGATTTCTCTGTCATCGTCAGTTTAGTTAAACACAAGAGTGACGCCTTAGACCATGCTGGCACTGAAGCAGTTGATAGTAAAATGATTGTATTTAATTTAGTTTCATTTTATTTAGAAGACGGTAGTCTTCCCCAACAAGATTTTTATTTTCTAGTTTCTAGCTATAGTTATAAAATAGATCTATACTTTTATTTGATTCCCTTCACTTGGGTAAACCAATTTTATGTCAAAGATTTCCAAAAGAGTATTTTAAAATAAAGGTTTCTTTTGTTTTGCAATGCAGTTAAAATTCCTTACAAAAATTTACACACAATATATTTGTCACAGTATAATATGATGTATACCAATAAAAGTTATTTTACTAATCTTATATGTTTTTAAATGAAGTCGCATCTTGCAAGAATCTCACTCCCCCAGCCTAACCTCAATGATTAACCTCAATATTGTTGGGAGCATTACATAAACTGTCTAAGATAAGTAAACTACCCTACATAGTTGAAATCACAAAATGTAACAAAATATGACAATAAAATAACATTGACGTAGTAACCTTTAAACTTTGTTCACGTAGTAAACCTCTTCGTTGTAAATTCAAATATCACCACAATATCCTATTTACTCGTTCACAAGAAATTGGCCCCGAAGGTTTCCAGTGACGGAGAATGGTATTTTTTTTTTGTGGGGTTAGGTCAAAGCTTACCAGTTATTATTTTCTTCTCACGACATATTAAATTAAATTCATTTAAGTTTTCCTAATTTTTAAATATCACAATAATTACAAAATCCCTAAACAAATCTACAAACAGAAACAATAAAAAAGTACAGGTTTTGAATTAAACTTATTAAGTGAGGATATTACTTGTACAAAATTTGGGCACGTTTGTCTCTTAATGACAGTTCATGAGTACCACAGTATTTTAAGAATTATGTTAATCTGTTTAATATATGCCTATTTATTTTACACCTATTAGTTGTGTACTAAAATTTTGACCACGCAATCTAGTTGTGATGCAATACTTATTATTCCAAATGTTTTAAACTTGCATGCATTTTCCAAATGAATTGCACATTCCTCATAAATGTTAATAATTTACTTAAATAATTAATATCTTTACAGCCTACTCTTGTCCACAATCCCTCACAACCAAATAATAAAAAATAAATAATCTATGTTTTTCTTCACTCACAATTAACAAAAAAAATTTACCAAACCAATCATTAGAAAAAGTTTTTTTTTTGCCATCCACTTGCACAAATATAAAGTAATTAGGCGGATGTGCTCCTAGCCGTTTGATTTCAAGTTTTTATTCCAGTTTAAATGAATAAAACGGAGTTTATAGTAAAGGATATATTTGATTCATTTTAATTAATCATTTTTACACATATTACTTTTGGGTCTTAACGCATACTAAAATACAAACACATAAACGCAAAAACAAAGTATAGTCCACCTTTATCATATAGTGGGCCCGCTCAGGCTGGCCTCATTTGCTAGTGTAAAGCTCTCAATGGAATGGTGGGTGGATTGACCTTGAGATAAATCTGGGTGGGATGTCTCTGATAGGGCTTGTCAAAGCTGGCACGCGGAAGGTTCTATAATAGTCACTAGAGCATTGGCACAGTCCTCTATTGATTTTTGGAGCGAGGAATGAAAATTGGTAACCGGAATAATTTATAAAGAATCCAATAATTCACTGCGTTTAAAGTATGGTGCTCTACTTCATATTCATGTTTTTTCTCAAATATTTTATAGAATAAAAATAAATAAATAATTATTTGTATGTTAATAATCTTAGAAAAATGTTGGTTGGCCCCTAAGGATAGGTCACTCCTGAAGTTTTCTCTTTGGACTTTACCTAGTCTTCAAATAGGAAGGGTTGGTTGACCTTAGCATTACGTTTTAGTGCCAAAATAACGTCTTTATTATGTCTTTACATATTTTTTTTATTAATAGTAAAATAATAATATTTATTCAACTTTTAATAATTAATATAAAATTCAAACTGAACAATAAAATATTTAAAAAATAAACCACTAATAACGTTAAGTAATTAGAAAATGTGAAAACGGCTATAATAGAGTTTACCATCACTATTTCAATAAATATTAAAACACCATACTAATATGAATCATCATTTTCTAAAATACATCTAAAATTAATTAAATATAGAAGCTCATACTCAGAAATACGCCTATAATACTATTAAAACTACTTATAGATCAGAATATGACGTACAACCTACCCTTAAGTATAAAAAGGATAGAAAGAGCATTATGTAAAATATGTATATATTTTTCTGTGATCAAAGTTTATTACAGTTTAACTATACTAGTTTCGATATGTTATAGGTGATGATATTACTTTTCTATAGTGACAGCTAAGGATTACTTGATTTCATAAGTGAATATTTAAAAGTGTATTTGACAGATATTTTTTTATTTTTTCATATACTGTCCATCCTTAGGATTTACTGGTCATTGAACAGTGCGCCTTACACCACAATAAGTCGTACCGAGAGTCCGAGAATAGTTGTTCTCTCTTACTACAAAGATAAATTCATGAAAAATGGTTTGCTATGGAAGACTCATGAGCTATTATTCAATAAGCCTTTATTGGATATCTTTAATCACTCGTTTATGAGAACGAGATATTTATACCTAAAAAGGATTTGTAAGCTATCCATTAAAATAGAAGTATCTGGTAGACACGTTTCAATTGCGAAAAAAATATTTAAACTCTAAACAATACCTCAAAAGCCAATGAAAAAACGTATGGGAGTAATTATCATACATGTCCCGGAAGGTCAAGTAGTATTTGATTGTTATTAACTGACACTGCTGCTAATGGTTTTTACTTAGTAATTTTTTTCCAGATCTGGGCATTATCAGCCTATAAATTTAATCGTACCAGTATGGTCATTCAAAGATTTACTGACATTTATCATAAATTCCTTAAAAAAATTATCTATTTAAATATTACTAAGAAAAAGGTTGTATCTTCATATAATATTTAAAACTTTGGTCTATGGTGTATTTTTGTCAGCTGTAAGATGCATATATTGATTTCTCTTTGATATATATTAAGAAGTTGTATTTTAATGCCTTCTAAAAGTGTTGTTTCATCAATATATAAAATACTGTGCTTGTACAGAGTTATAGAATACCAGATAAACTGATCATGTAGTTTATTTTGTGATGAGGAGGGTCTGGGAGGGAAGGAGGAAAGCCTTGTCGCAAAATAATCGATTTTCCGTAATTACTAGTGGGTAGTGGCGTGACCCTGGGGGCATTATAAACACCACAATGGTCAGTGTATGTAATGTGGTGTAATAGCTTTTAAAACAGACGAGGCAAACGGTTAAAAGGACTTATGTGCTAGGCGCTATAAACAATTGGGACCTCCACTTATTAGCAACACCAAATCAATCTATTCTTGACTTATATCAAACCAGTGGAAGAGTTAAGAGCTACTACCTCAACTGAAGATTAAAAGAGGGATGTAAAATGATTTTGTGATCTTAATATAAGTAAAAACACGAAGCTTTTATAAAAAATACTAGCTGTGTTAACCATTCTTCGATAAGGAATGTGTTAAATTAACTCTGTGCTTTTCTTTAAAAAAAAATAGAACTAACGAAAAGAAAAAGTAGCACAATCTAAAATTATTTTTAAATATCAATTCTATATTGATTTAAACTGTGTGTCAAAACGAGGAAAGTAGGTTGACTTAAATATAATGTCAACATGGGGATACCATTTAAAAATGTGTTAAAAGCTTATTATATTTAGAGAAGCTTAAGCTATAACTTACTTAGACACAATATTTAAAGACTTATCTGTTGGTGCTATATAAATAAATGGTACGAGACATTCGCTCAATCTCTCTCATATTGTGTATTATATCTTTGATGAAACTTTAAAAAAATAATTTTTAATGAACTGACCTTGAATAATTTGTACTCATAAAAACAAACATATCTACTTGTAATCACAATACTCACACTTAATATAAAAATGTTAAATCAAATTGTTCAAATATATCCAAGCAAGCTATAAATTTTGAAAACTAAACTATTTTTAAGCTGCCTTAAACTTATTTGCTATTTGTAAAAACAAAAACTTTTTTATTTATCATGAAAAACTATTCATAGATTCCCAATTTAAATTCAAACTTAAAGGTCAATTTCCAAAACATTCCAGTTTTCTATCATTTGTTGTAAGTAAATTACCCATTAATTAATTTATTTAGATAAATAAAGTTACATTATTATTGATATGTGAAATAGTATCTCAATACCAATTTTAAGACAAATCACTAAAGTCAGTTTTTAAAATATTCAAATTAAAATTCATCAATAGCCATATCCAAATTTTCCCACCAATAGAAGTAAACAACTTTATTTGCTATGTTTAATCTACAGGTTTACATTTTAAGAAAAATCGTTATAGCCATTTTCAAAATAGTTCTAATTTTCAAAAATCATTCATCGGCAAAAGTCCATTAGTAGAATTTTTACCCAAAACCATGTATACAGTGTTATTTTTCATTTTAAACGATCCTAAGATGCCTACTTAGAACCTAATCATGATGGCCATTTTATAAATATCTTCCATTTTTCAAAAAGCAGGTCTCAGTAAACCACACATAAATAGGTTTTTACTACTAAAACAAATATAAGACTTACTATGTTAATTATTGTGACAAACCTTCCCAAGATACCTATTTGGAATCATTTCGTCCGTGCCATTTTTAGGTATTTATAGTTTTGAAAAATCCGGGTTCTTTAAACTACCCTTAAAAAGTTTTCAACCAAAAAACCACAATACAGTGTTACTTGTTATGTAAAGAATTCACAAGCTACCCTTTTGGAACAAATATTTAGGGCCACTTGTAAATTATTACAAGATTTTGAAAAATAAGTCATCAGTAAACTATCCTTCAATGAATATTTGCCCCAAATTCAATTATATAATACTATTTGTTATGTCAAACAAATCCTGGATATTAATTTCAAATAAAATTTTAAAGCTATTTTCTAAAGGGTGACCTGGTGGTCTAGGGGTAAGGTGTCAAGACTTCTGTACTGGCGGCCGGGGTTCAATCCTCGGTCCCGGCACAGATTTATCTGATTACCAACCCCTTCCTTCACCTCTGACAAGACATCTTGTGAATGTGGGGAATGCCAGGCCTCCACCGTGGTTCGGATTCCACGTTAAACTGTAGGTCCTCCATTTCATCTCACAATCACCCTACCATTACACATTAGCGTAAGTGCGTATAACCCGAACGGGTAGTAAGACGCGGTGC
>CABEEJ010000117.1:169341-215411 GCA_901482245.1 Timema douglasi
TGTGTGTGTGTGTGTGTGTGTGTGTGTGTGTGTGTGTGTGTGTGTGTGTGTGTGTGTGTAATGGGGGGAAAACTTCACATTAACCTTAGCTCAGTCATGTCGGAGTGAAATATAAAAGTATTTCACGTCAACCATCCTCACCAATCCAAGTAGGCCTGAAAATAAGGATCACTTATTTAAGTTGGCCATGCCGTTGAATATGGTTACTTCAATTCCATAAGAAAGATCCAAAACATAGTTATTATGTTTCGTGTTTAGAGGGGTCTTAAAATTACAGACCACACAGATGTTGATACCTTAATACAAATTGACGTTTCTGAAAACACCTTTCCTACAGCACTCTTTGTGGTACGGTCCAACTTTCATGATAATAAATTTCTTTGACAGCTAGAAAAGCTACTAGATCTACTGTCATGTAATTATAGATAAAGTCATGTCGTCTGTAGAACTCACAATTGATAGATATTACCAATACCTATATTTAACACTAACAATATTGTAAAATGCTTTCAAGTTCTGGACTAAAATAATTTGTTGATATGGGTGACCTGGCGGTCTAGGGGTAAGATGTCAGACTTCTATGCTGGCGGCCGGGGTTCAATCCTAGGTCCCGGCAAAGATTTATCTGATTACCAAACCCCTCCTTCACCTCTGACAAGACATCTTGTGAATTTGGGGAATGCCAGGCCTCCACCGTGGTTCGGATTACACGTTAAACTGTAGGTCCTTCATTTCATCTCACAATCACCCTACATTACACATTAGCGTAAGTGTGTATAACCCAAACGGGTAGTAAGACGCGGTGCTAATAAAAATAATAATAATAATTTTTTGATAATTTATCTTTATAAATGTATCTATATCTCGTTACCCTCTTCAGTCGCCGCTTGGTCTAACACGCAACTACTGTGTTAGACTAGACTGCCCATGATAGTGAGATCGAGGCTCGAATCTCTGTCCAGTGTACTTAGGCCGTTTTTTTCCGAAATGGTTCTTCACGCTTTTTCTAAGGTAATTCAAGTACTGTACATTCTCTAAATATAGCCTTCATAATTCCTAAAATCACTAGCGTAATTAGTTAATAAGCGTATAACGCAAATGGTTTGTAAGACGAAATGCTAAATAAAAACTATACCTTGTTGTCCTACATTTTAGCTAAGTCAGTAGCGTGTATGTCTAGAGTCTCAGGCTCGATCCCTAACATTGCAAAAAAAAACATCCATTTGTTAAATGTGGGTTTTTCCATTCATAGTGATGAATCAGTGGCCGGGAGCCGGGTGTTGTGTCTGCTATAGACATAATTATGTTAGTTTATAAGTCGTTTGTTTATATAATCAGTCGGTTCAGAAATGGCTTGCTAAATACCTCAAATAAATTAAAAATTAAACTGTATCCAGTTTATGGTAGGAAGGGTGGTCTAAAAGGCCTTTTTCGCTGTCATAATTAAACTATATAGTAGGATTCAGTAGGGAAAAAAAACCTTTCAGTGATTACTTCCTATTATGAATGGACCTTATCTCCCCATCCCTAACCAGATAATTAGACCCCTGATTATGGGGCTAGTCCCTCAACTTACTCGGCACCCAGGGTTGGAACCTAACCACTCATAGCCATATAGTTTGGTCTCCGGTACAGAAGTCTATGCCCCCTTTCCAATGGAATATACCCCCAGACCACATACATATTCTCCATAGCCAAAATATTAAATGTCATTAAAATATTTTGATTAAAATATCTTGTGTACAAATGATTTAATCTGCTAATCATATACTTTACTACATGAAGAAATCTATTACTCGTCACAAACTTAAAGCCAAAATTTGAAAAGGAAATGCAAATTACTTTTCTATTTATGTGTGTACAAATTTAACTATAAAAATAAAAAACAATATTTATCTATGGTAATAAACTTATAATTTTTTCATCTATCTGAAAAATATTGATTTAAGTGTTTTATTGATTATATATATCCTACTTTTTGTTTTAAGGCTCGTAGTTTTAATATTATTTATATCGTTATCTTTTATTGTAATACTAATCAAAACGGAATGACTTTAAAGACCGGTTGTTCTCGATGAAGACAACGAGGTACATTATGAAGGAGTTTTTATTGTATAAATGAAGTTAAATAATTAATAGGTTTTTAAAAAACTGGGTCTCCAATTTAACTATAAATAGGGCAAGAATGTATAGATTATAAAAAAAACTTGATATTTTTAATAGAAAAATTTTTAATCACGACATTTCAACTTTTATTTTGACTTTATTTGGATTCGATTGAAAATCTATTTGTTGAGGTTTTTTAAAGAAAAAATTACAAAGTGAAATTAAGCTAACACTCAACAAGCGATATAGCTATATCTACTATTTTATATCCATTAGTAAAATCATATTATCTGCATCTGTAATTTGGTTCGAATAATATTAAAACTATAAAATTGTTATAAATGTTAATCACAAAATAATAATAGCTTTTCCTAAAATCCCTTTCTATTCCTAACTTTATTTTCAATTACTTACTACATATTCATTTTATTTAATGCTATATGTTGAATATGGATGCATAATATAAAATATAATAAAATAAAATAATCTGCATCCAGTGTCTCCAGGACTTAAATCTGTATTATTGTATACATAATACATTTTTAACAATATGTCATACTACCTATTAAGTTTATACGAGTATATAATAATTAAGCTAATTAATTAGGGATGGTTTCAAAAGAAGTCGACTAGCAATTTCATGGAGATATAGTGGAAACAACTTTAGGAAAAACCACCCTCAATACAACCGTCAGAGATTCGAACCCCAATCTCCCCATCATCGGCAGTGTAGTCTATTACGAGAAAAAAACCATATTAAATTTATACAATATGAAATATTGCGTATTCATTTAGTTTTTGGTTTTATTTAGTTATTAAAAGAGAAAGCTTATCTACTATTATATATTTTCTTAACTACATGGCTAATATTAATATATGTTAAAAAAACGAAAAGCCATAAAGAATAAGTATATAAACACAACCGTACCACAAAACAACGAGGAATATAAATAAAGATCTTCAAAGTCAAAGCAAGAATTCCAAACTCAATGTTTTCCACTCATGATTTGTATGAAGTATAGGAAGAAACAAAAATTGAATGTTTACTACCAAGAGGTTCTTTTTATCTTAATACTATTATTTTCTTTGATCATATAGTTATTCTATGCTATTAATAACTAATTCACTTTATGCCATGATCTATTATTATTTCTGGTTCAGACCATTGAGAATAAAATTAAAATCAAATAATATTTGTCGTAATGCACCCATCGTTTACCCTAAAATGTAGCAATCTCACCTAAAATTATTTCACTATAGTGTCACTTTTAAGATAGGGTCATAATATTGTCAACTATTTTCATAGTAAACTTTTTGTACGTCTTTAGAATGTTCTATAAATAAGTTAAATCTTTGAAGCGGTAATTTTACTCTATTCAAATTGTTATTTCAAATTCTTATATTTAAAATAATTATTATTAGCACCGCGTCTTACTACCCGTTCGGATTATACGCACTTACGCTAATGTGTAATGGTAGGATGATTGTGAGATGAAAAGTTTAACGTGGATTCCGAACCACGGTGGAGGCCTGGCATTCCCCACATTCACAAGATGTCTTGTCAGAGGTGAAGGAGGGGTTTGGTAATTTAAAATAATGATTTTAACTATTGTTGACAAATTGGTTTTTAATAGGTATTCAATTATCCATATTTCAAATCATAAATTACATTAAACTTTCCAAACAAAATTAATTAAATCAGTTTTCAACCCATAGCTTGTTCTATCACATATAATGTATTTTGGAATCCAAAAGTAAAAAAGATAGCTTAATTTAAAAAAAAAGTTAATTCATCCCTTCCAATAATGATGTTCATTACACGTTTTTCAAGAGTTAAATTAATTTAGGCGGTACAAAAAGAGATTAACTAAGAAGAACTGATAAAGTACTTGTTCACAAATAACGAGCATTCGGTCGGAATGAACCTCTTTAATTCCAGGTCAGGGTCAGCATAACATTATTAGGGAGAGGCTTGAAATTTATCGAATTTAGATTATTACCATTGACACTTAGGGGTTCAACTAGCCCTGTGGTACTCATCCTACTATATTGGTAGCGACTAAATTTTCAAAACGACTACTAAAATTTGTATTGTAACAATGGGAATACACATTTGGTATTATCAATTAATGATAAGAGACCATTATTTGATCAAATAGCCTTTGACCAACCAAAGTGATGAAGGCTTGTGACGTTACTGTTATAAAAGTAGAAATTATTCATTTGATTTGATATAAATTAAGGATTCAGTACAGTAAATATATATATTTAGTAAGTCTGAAGGTACAAGACATCTTGGTAGGCTAATAATAAGAAGTGAAGTGAAAATTGTTTTGAAAGGGTTTGGGTGTGATGTTAGGGATTGGACGGAGTTCTCTTAGAATGGGGTCGAATTTTTGGCTTTACGTTCTCTCGACCTAGAACTTTCGAGTTACTTAGGCCAAACTGTTTTTTTTAGCAATACGTGTTATTCACCTATATGCTAGTTACACTAATCTATTAAGGATTAATATAATTTAATTCGGAGTAAGTGCTCTCGCATTTGTATGGAGAGAGAACTAAATTGTGAAACCATTTAGGGGAAAACCAACCTTAGTGCACTCAACCGGGATCGAACCCCGATCTTCCCAGCTTCGACAGTCTTGTCTAGCCCGATAGAAGCAGGTTAGACAATGCGGCCACCGAAGAGGGTTGCCTGAGTGCAGTGTGAATCAAAAACTGTCTTACAAGGTAACTCTTGTGTGAATGACCTATTCTAGATTGTTGGCAGCAAGATACAGTCCCAACATGGTCTGCGCACAGTCCTATTAGTGTGAATCAAACTTTATAGGACATTTATATAAATAATTTATACCTTAATGATATATTGAGAAACTATTTTTTTTTAATTCTTAAATCAGAGGTTAAGATTTTTAGACTTGACCTAGAAAAACAATATTTATAACTTTTTTCTAACTTGTTCAGCTTTTATTTTAAGTAATCAGATGGAGAATTTTTTTTGTAACTAATCACAAGTTTGTTTATTGTGACTCGCCTACTAATTCTGAAATAAAGAGTGGCTTGACTCGTTCCGTACCATTGGTTCGGAAAATTTATTTACGCCATTTTTGTAGGCTTCTAAGGACTTTAAGCTTGACTCCTTTCAAGAGTGCCTTTTGCGAATGAGCTATTCCTAAACGGACTCAAGTCAATAGTGAACTTAAGGCCTTTTACGAGTGGAGCTTCTCAAATATGTCTCAAAAGTGACGCGAGCAAAATCTGAATTACCAAACAGTAGCTGAGCGTCAACGCTAATGTATTTAAATGACGATTCACTCACGGGGCTGTTTGCTAATTGGTTTAACGCGTCCGTAATTAGCCACTGATAACTTAGCATATTAATTACTGGGCTACTTGATTTAATCACGAATGAGAAATTACTGAACATTTAATATACTATTATAGGTAGCGTTCTTTCTAAATTCTGAACAATGCTATACCATTTTGCATCAGTTTGTTGCAGTTCATTTGCCGCAATTAATGTTAGATTATTATTATTATTATTAATATTATGCATTTGTAAGGTACTTATGTACTTTTCAGTGCTGGCCTGTTATATGTCTTATGACTGCTGGCCCGCACTATAATAAAGGAAAATGAAATTAAAATTATTATTATTATTATTATTATTATTATTATAACGCCACACTTTATTTTATTTTCATTGTAATGGTGAACACAAAATTTTCTTTGGTTACGTTTCTTATATCTGTAATAATAATAAATAACCAAATCCTTCTCGGCACTCGAATCCCTAGACGTTATATTATTAAGTAATAAATATTATATAGGCCCGAAGAAAGTGCTTACAGCTAGAAAATACAAAACTGATGGAAATTCCACCACGTTTGAGTAGCTACTATGGTTCCAGGACCAGCTGGATAATTTTATGCGTCCATATATCGATTTATAAAGTTCTGTAACAAGTTTGGACGTCATTTTGTCACTAAAAAGTTTAAAAGATTATTGTCATTTGAAAATCGATTGTGTTAGTGAATACTCTTTATGTTTTTTTATTAGTGACTTTATTTGTTATAATTCTATGTGTAGTTAAGACATGTTCCAAATTTTTAGTGAATTATATTTTCACTAGCTAAATTATTGGTTATGTTTAAATAGACAATTTATTTTACAAAACCTTTGCTGTAAATAATTACGGTATTTAATAATAATAACAACACTCGTTAGCAGCCTCTTTGCGTCTGGTGCGTGAAACATTAATTAACTTGTATTTTGGGTTGTAGAATCCGAATCTGCCTTCGAAAATGCTTTGTTGCGTAAAGTTTATAACAGATTTTTGTTTTTTACTATTTTTTGTTAGATTTTTGTGTTGTTTGTGTTCTCTATTTTCATGAATTATCACCAACTATGTTGGTTTCACTCTGTATTTGGATACAATATATGATGGAAGAAGTTCTAAAAATATTCACTAGATGGCAGGGCAATTTAGTGGAGGGGGAATGGTACTGCCATTGTCCGTTAGAGGTGACTCAGCTAGCCACGTTAGCCTTGCTGTTTATTGCGTGTTGAAACTTGGATGTTGTTAGTCACTTTGTATCTTTCTCTTTATTGATACCTTAGTTTGTGTTATTGTGTGTTTTTGCTTTTCCTGTGTGAGCTAGTGAGACTTTCTGATTGTTTTAGGCTATAGTTAGTACAGTGTTCTTAACGTATTGGCAACTGCTAAACTTCGTGGCTGTGTAAACCACTCCAATAACTTTTGCTATGTATGTGATAAGTTCACTCCAAAAACCCAAAGAAAGCCAATCACTGACTTATTTAAGAAGGCTTATAAACTGTTCTTTGATTGTGCTCTTGGAGATCAGGATAAGCCCTTTGCACCTCATATTGCTTGCATAACCTGCACAATTACCCTCATAGAATGGATGAGAGAAAACCGTTGAGTCATGCCGTTTGCTGTTCCAATGGTTTGGTGCGAGCGAAAATATCATATGGACTGTTATTTTTGCGTGATAAATATTGCAGGTCATTCCAGTAAAACTAAACATACAATTAAATATCCTAATATTTCTTCAGTTCATATGTATGTGCCTCAAGGGGAAGGATTACCTGTTCGTGATTGTCACTTGCAAACCACAGAATCAGAACTATAAGAGGTAAATGAATCAGAAGATGCACGAACTTTGAAAGAGAACATCCCTGAAACTCATGACAGATCACCTCACCTCATAGAACAGAAGGAACTGAACGATTTGGTGAGTGATTTGAAACTTTCTAAACAGCAGGCTGAACTGTTGGGTTCTAGACTGCAACAATGCAACCTTCTATAGAAAGGTACAAAGATGTCAAGTTTTAGAACAAGAAATAGCTTTTTGTCTTGATATTTTGAAATGAAGAATTCAATTTGTGTGTGTGTGTGTGTGTGTGTGTGTGTGTGTGTGCACATACGTGAATGGTTTGATGATGGAGTAGGGTGTTCAACACAATCCACATGAATGGAGAATATTTATTGATTCATCTAAAGCAAGCTAAAGAGCAGTTTTATTGCATAATGGCAACAAATTTCCATCAGTGCCTTTGGTGCATGCGGTGGACACGAGGGAAACTTATGAAAGTACGGCTTTGTTGATGGAGGGAATCAAATATAAAGATTATGAGTGACAGATTTTCTCTGATTTAAAAGTTGTCATATTGATTACAGGTTTAGAGGGTGGATTTTCAAAATACTGTTGTTTTTTGTCCTTGTGGGACAGCCGAGACACCAAGAACCACTACAAGATCAAGGAATGGCCTATGAGGAAATTATATATTGCTGGAAAGGAAAATGCTAAATTTACTCCATTGGTTGAGCCGAGTAAAGTCATTTTGCCTCCACTTCATATAAAGTTGGGTTTGATGAAGAATTTTGTAAAAGCTCTTCATTAAGAAGGGCAGGCCTTTAATCATTCAAAAAAAATGTTTTCCAAGTTGAGCGAAGAAAAGCTAAAAGAAGGTATATTTATTGGCCACAAATTAGGGCATTGTTGAAAGATCCAACCTTTGATGCTAAGCTTACAAATATCGAGTTAGCTGCTTGGTCCGCTTTCAAAGCCATTGTTTACGGCTTTTGGGGCAACAGAAGAGACGATAAATATGTTTCGATGGTGAGTGGTCTATTGGACAAGTACAAGAACATCGAGTGTAGTGTGTCACTAAAAAATCACTTTTTACACTCGCATCTTGACTTTTTACCAGAAAATGGTGGTGCTGTTAGTGACGAACAGGGTGAACGGTTCACCAAGATATCCTGATCATGGCTCATCATTACCAAGGACACTGGAACTCTTCGATGATGGGCGATTACTGTTGATTTCTTTTTAGGGAGACTGATGAAACACTTTACAAAAGAAAAGCATTGTCATCCCATGTTGTCAAAAAAATTACATTAAGCTTTGTAAATATTGATATTATGACTTAATATGGATTATTTTAGTGGTTTGTGTTGGTTTAAATTATGTTGTCAAAGCAAATTAACAATAAACTTTGTAAATATTAATATCATGGCTTCGTGTGGATTATTTTAGTGATTTTTGTTGGTTTAAATTATTTTGTCAAAGAAAATTGATAATAAACTTTGTAAATACTAATATAATGGCTTAATGATGATTATTTATTGTTGGTTTAAATTAGTTTTTTACGCTATCGAGAAAACATAGGTAAGTTCTGATTGCTATGTTTTGTTTGTATTTAAAATGGTAAATAGCTGCTAATGCCGTATAATTGCCTTTGTATTAGTGATGTGTATCTTGGAAATGTGACGTATTAGAAATAATCTGATTTTTACACTGAATTTAGCACCCGAAAATCATTTATGTCGACCCATTTACAAACCAGATACAGAAAAAAAGTTTTAATTTGTTGACCAGTTAGAATTATGATGGGGTAAGTTTATTAGCATATGCATACAATATTTCTGATGTAAAGTAAGAACAAGCTTAGTTACATTTTAGTGCACCCCCTGCCCCCCTGATTTAAGTTGCTGTTGCAGGGATCGCGAGCAAAGGCCACTGTTTTTAATATTTTTTAATAGCCAAGTTTTTTTTGGACAAAATAAATAAAATATTGCTTTAAGAGTTTAATTTTCTTTAAATAGTGATATCAACAGTCGTTGAATATCTTTCATGAAGATAGCAGCACTATATGACAGAATTTTAAAATTAAGATAAAAGGTTATCATTAAATTCCAGGACACCCTTGACAGATATTAAACAACTTTTAGGTCACCATGCGAAGAAAATTAAACTCTTATATTTGTATTATAATACAGTATCAAATACTGTAATACTGTAATATATAATGAAAGAAAACATACTTACATTTTGGCCTAACAGCTCAAAATCTTAATGTAATCGTATGATAGCCATAGTTGATGAAGTAGCTATCAATGTTCATAAATAATTAATAAATTACTAGGAATAACCTCTACGCGTGGTCAAGTCGTTAGAGTGATTGAGTATATGTCCAAGCAAACGTGGATAAATTCCGGGTAGTATTTACGAACATATCTAACTTTTGTATCCAAAACTTGTTTTATTTTCCACCTAGTAACTACGATTGCTTTTGGAGTAATAGCTGGAGTGTCCTAGAATAAGTTAATCTGTTTATACTCTGCACATATAGCCCTTGTGTTTAGAAAGTGTGAGCTAAGTACAGTATATTAATAATATAAAAGAAGATCCAAACATTGTTTTGTTCATAAGAATTTCACTTTATTTTCAACAAATTGTGTTGCTCAGTTTTTAGGCAAATATTAGAGTTATTAAAAAATTATATTTCATCTGTATATGTCAACCGTATTGGATAGCATCTGGATTAAATGTCAGGCTCGTCTAGTCTAGTTTTACGCTGGCGGGAATGTCAATATTTTGAGTCCCATTAATATGTACAGTACTGTCAGAGGTTTTTCTAAAATGTTAAACCACTCTTCATCCAAACAAATCTGGTTGCATTTTATTTACACTATACCCCAGTAGCATAAATATTAATATGCGTACCATTTGGATTAGTAGTAGTAAGACGTGGTTGAAAAAAAAATACAGAAAAATATTGTGTTTATCATAAACACATGATTGTTTACTACTTTCAGTTTGGCTCTCATCACAAATGTGTTTGTTTATTTTGTGATTGGTTGAAGTTCTTCCACACGTATGAAAACAAAGGTTTAGTCATACACATGTTTTACCTTCTCAGAGATTTGAGGTGGATGATAAAGAGCCCTTTTTACTAGTACACATTGCTTTAAACACTACTTTTTTTTTTCTACGTGTCTTACTACCTGTTCAGGCTATAGGCATTTAAGCACTAGTAAGACATATTATACTAAGAATCCTAGATATAATCTTTACTAGAGTGCTCTCGACTACTTCGTATACACATATTAAAGCATTACACCAAATTAATTCTATAATCCTCACTAATACTTAGTGACAAAAAACTAATAACTAGATTTTTGGATTAAATGACTTAAATATATTATTATTATTATCATCATTATCATCATTATTACTATATAAGGAAATATGTAATATAAAAAAAATGGCCAACCTCAGAACAAAATACAACCAGCGCTATTTTGTCTAGTAACTACCTGATAGGAAAAATTAAAATTGGAGATTAACTCTATTGTCAATGGAAGTCAAACCCAACCAATACAAATTACAATCTGTAATATAAAAAGGAGAGTAAAATGGTTAGAAGATCTATAAACAAAGCCAAAATTGAACCCAATAGGAACTTATTTAGGGACTTAAAAGGTAACATGAATGTCCTATGGCGAGAAGTAAACAAAGTTATAGGTAAACGTAGCAAAAATAGTTTAGATGAAGAGCTCACGCACACATTTAAAAATACCCAGAAATTAAAAATGTCGTGTAAAAATTTTGCATTTTCTTTTGACAATGGAATAATATAAATATTGCATAAATGTGAGATAAAACTACTTACAAAGATGGAAAGACACAATAGCCAACATTTCATTGTTAATACTACATTGTTAAAACTACATGTACATAGATTAATAATATTATCTCTTCATTGAAACCAAACATATCACCAGGTTATGCTAACAATACATTGATGGAAATACGAAAGATAATACCAAATTTAATTCAGACACTAGTTGACATAATAAATATCTTAAAAACTTGCAAATTTTCCATCCAAACGAAATGCTCTCTTATTAGAACCATTTACAAAGGAGCCGTTTTGATTACGGTAATTACAGACCAATGGCAATACTAGTAACTTTTGAGAGTATATTAAAAATATACACGGTTAACAAATAGAAAGGCTATTTAAATAAATTCAATATAATAAACCCAAGGAAACTCGGATTTCAAAACATAAAAGCGCATCTTCTAGAACATTTTTATAATAAAATTAAAAATCCCTCAACAAAAATAAGCATGTTTTGACCCTGTTTATTGACTTAAAAAGCGTTTGATACACTTGACAGTGATATATTATTGAGATCATTACAAATAATTGGAATTGGTGGACCATACTTGAGATGTTTTAGAGTATCTCACCAACAGACCTTTATATTTACAAATTAACACATCTAAAAGTGAAACCAATGTGATACCTATGGGAACACTCCAAAGCTCAAGACTAAGAGCTATTCTATATTTGATTTACATCAATCCTATCACAAGACAAGTAAAGCATGGACACATCTACCTATACGCAGAAGACACCGCAATAACGACTATTCACGAACATCTCAGGAGAAAAGAATACAACCTGCAACAATACTACAACTAGATAAAAATATGGATTCATGATCATCGTATATTAATAAATGCAAAGAAAACTAAATTTATACATATCTGTTCTCCTAAAATCACCATCACAGAGTCAATATTACGCATCACAGCTATAATTGTTTGCACAACTGGACACTGGAAGAAACAGAGAACCATACTTTCCCTGGACTAATCATTGACAAACTTCATCAATGGGACAGACACAAATAAAAAAACTTGAGAAAAAAGTAATAGGATTGCCAAATATATTTTACCATATTAGAATGTACTGGGATATCAAAACGATAGTAATACCATATACATCATTAGTTCACTCAATAATATCTTATGGCATACCCATCTGGGGAGAAGAGATAGAATGTTACACAATCAAAATTTTACATTTGTAAGAAAAAATACTAAAAATTATACTGGGTACCAAATTTGCTAATAAACAAAACATACATTCAACATATAATCTTACTTCTTAACTAATTTTGTGAGTACAGCCTCTTTATAGGATATTACCAGTCCGATAAATACAAGTAAATAAACACCCATTCCCTTAACACCCACTCAATTTCTAACAAAGAAGTGAATACATTCGGCAAATACTATAATTATAATGGTAAACAGGAACTGAGATGTACCATCCCCAAATTGTTTAATTTTCTACCACCAACACTCCGAGAAATCCCTGAAATAAATATAGCGAAAAATAAAATTAAATACTGAATACTTCAAGAGATAACTCACAAAGTCTCGATTAGAAGATAAATATTGAGAAGTAAAGATCTGGTAAATCTCTATGAATTATAACAATTTGGTATTTTATATTGCAAGGTGTGCATTAATATTTGCTTCTTTTACTATTCTTTGAATCTTTATAGCTTCCGATGGTTTTGAACTGTATTCATTAATCTTACTTTTTACTGGCTTTTAAATAAAGTAGGTTTATTAGGGCCTGGGAACGAGATGATATTAAACCTCGAATCATTTGTATATCTCCTCTTTCATATCTCTTGAGAAATAAATCCGTTTCCTTAAGGCATTGAGCTCGTAAGTTCAAAGTAGTCCATACGCAGATTTTAAACACCCACATAACAATAATAGCGTCATCAAACTGGTCATATTTTTGAATTGCTTCACAATGGGGGGTTTAGATCACTATAATATTTTCATCATTTTTCCTTTACCTAGATCATTAATTTCATTCTATCAGTGTTTGTGTTTCTGTGGTTCTCTCTAAATACTTCTAGTTCATATTTTTTATAAAATGATAATGGTATCCAAACTAGCTACTCAATGTTTATAAATACAAAAACATGAAAAAGTTGAATAATGCATTTAAATTAAATAAATTACAAATTGAATGGAGCCAAACATCCTAGTTCGTGAAATCTTATGTTATCAAAGAGTTAGGCAAAATTTAGTGGGAATATTTTAATCTCATTTTTCAGGATTTTTCTGTTTTGTTCCTTGATCTTTAAATATTCATTGTTCTCCGAAATTTAAATTAAAACAACTAGCCTATTCTATATTTACTTACATTAACCCAGTATATATATCCTTAGTTAATTTAATTAAGTGTAACTAAAATACATCAATTTAAATTTATGTCTTGAGATTATCGAAATATTTTAAAAAACACGCATTTTTGTACGAATGGTTTAGGACGTCATTCTTGTAACAGACTGGCCTACCGATGATAGAGATATATTTGTTATAGTCCCTGTTGGGTGTATTGAAAGTTGTTTTTCCAAAGTGTTTATCACTTTTCCACCCCGAAAATGCTGATACCTTATCTCTAAGTTATACCTTTCTGATTCCTTTTCATTTAGGGTAATATGCGGATGGCACAAAAGCTATGCACAAAGATACATGTTAACAAATCTTTGTGCACACATAATAACTCCCTTAGAATAGTATTGTCTTATAAATGTGTGAATAAACTCCTCTATAGTTCGAATGCTAGATTACAAACTTAATTTAAAACTACTAATACGTATTTTAATTATTTACCCCTAATTAAATTTAAACTATGATTGCTAAGTTAGTTTTTTTTATAAAATTTTGAACTAGTATACTCTAACTTAAACTAACCAAATCCCTTTTAACTTAAATAAAAACAACTTAAAATGAATTAACTTTAACTAATATAACTTTAAAAAAACAATTGTTATTCCACATTTACAAAACTATGTTACTACTTATATTAAAGTTTTATTCATAATACATAATTGGGTGATGAATGGCAAATGTATAATTTACCTTTTTTAGATCTATTTTAATTTCAGTTAATTTATTGCTTTTTGTTATTAGATAAACGAAAGTATAAATTTATTGCAACATTTATTTCAGCATACGCTTGGTGTTTAATTATAAAACCCGCTTATTCAAGCTATCATGTCAACATATATATGACTTCTGTTCTTCTTATTAAGGAACTAAAATATTAAATGCCCACTACTGTACCAACACTTTTATATAAAAATTAAGTAAGAGAGCACTCCTCGAATAAGTTTCTTCTGTGAAGAATAAAAAGGTAAATATAGCTTCCACCCCCAAGTAAACAAACCCAAATAGCAAGATAATTCAAGATACCGTGACCAAAATATTGTCACAGTTATTATACTGTTCGGTCTTGGAGGAGCTAGAGCAATTGGGAAAACAAAAAGTTATAGCCATAGAGAAAATAATTATTCAATTTGATTGGACTGGCTATATTATCAACCATTATTGTTACATAGGAGACATTTACTAAAACCTCTTGTCCTACAAATTTAATTGTGTGATTCAATAAAGAGTATTGACAAATAATTTTTAGATCAAATTATTTCATAAACAAAGCTTTGCAACTTTATCGCTTGAAGCCCAAATAAAATGAAAATAAAATAGATTTACTATAAATTCTTTAATTTTAAATTACACCTAAGAATGTGAATTGAATCTTGGTCCTTTCGTTAAGCACACCAAAGTTATACCACTGACCTAGTTACGATTAAACATCTGGTAGGTTTTATTCTTCATTCATAGTTTAAGGCGTGATCTACGTGTGTAAATCCTAATAATGGGACGAATCCCAGAGAGTTCAGTGGTGGAACATTGAAGCACAAAGCCAAAGGTCCTGAGTTCAATTCTCGTGTCCAGAAGTAATTTTTAATTTACGAATATGATACTTGATACTGCTATATCTGCAACCTAAAAATAATGTTCATCTTGTAAGCTACACCACTCATGATTATAGTATCACCAACGGTAAAAGTGTAAGCTCTAATCCATGGATTGACTATAATTTATGCGATATATTTCAAAGACTTATTTAGCAAAGTACAGTATATAAGTATCTCTTTAACTATCATGAATAACTTTGAAATAATATCTTCTGGTAGCGTATGAATTGATGGATTTATCATATAATTGTGAAGAATAAAAATTACGTTAGATGTCGGGGAGTGTCAGAAGAACACAGCAAAGAAACGCTAGAAATTCTATGTTAGATATCATGTAAATTCCGTCCATCCTGAAAGAATGAATGCTATCATTCTTACCTTTAAAAATAATTACACAATGGCCCTATCCTGTTAACTAAAACACAGTGCAAAGAGAAGATAGGTAGCCAACGGAGGTTGCGTTTTCGGTGATATATAACTTTCGCTAAAACCCGCCTCGGTGGCGTAGTTGGATAACGCGCTAGTCGTGTTGAGCTCGACCGCCGAGGACGGGGAAATTGAGGTTCGAATCACGGTCGGGTGAACTGGGGGTGGTTTTTCCTAAATTGTTTTCCACTCTCCCTCCACGCAAATGTGGGTTCACTTCCCCTAATTCAACCTTCCCAATTCCCAATCAATTAGAGTAATTAGTACTTCAACCGTATAACCCAAACGGGTAGTAAGACGCGGTACTAAATATAAATAGTAGTAACTTTCGCTAAATGACTGTTCTTAAACCATTTGTTAGCTGTAGTTATAAATTTTAAATAGTACAGATACAAAAATTTAGACAAAGTTTTTTTCAATCTTAATTATTATTTTATAAATACCATAGAAACATTAAATAAATATTTATGAAAATATGTTTCCAAAAAGGAATAAGAAATTACGTGTTTTAATTAAAATTAGAGATTTAAATAGCAAAAGGATAGATAGCATTAGTTTAAATTTTCAAATATAATTTTATTGCTAAATTTAGTATTTTGATTCATTTTGTTTATAAACAATTAAATTCAAACATAATTAAGTAACTACAAAACAATACTAAACAATCTACACAAAAACGCAAATAAATCAATGTTACAAATTGCAATTATAATAATATTTATGTAATCATGTATCATTTATATTATAGCCCACATATTTAGATTAAATGAGAAAAAGTTAGGTGTATTTGAATATTATTTGTTAATTGCAACCTATAAAGTTAAATCGGGCGCAATAAATTACATTATAACTATTAAAGGTCTGAGAAGTTCACCCTTTGTGAAGAGGAGTCAAAGCGAACCTTGAAACGTGCAAAGCAATGTCGAAGCTGAAGCTGAAGAAAAGTTTTTGCTGTTATCACATAGAACTACATTATTACTTAAATCTATATTTATAGTGTATATATAGGTGACCTGGCGGTCCAGGGGTAAGGTGTCAGACTTCTATGCTGGCGGCCGGGGTTCAATCCTCGGTCCTGGCACAGATTTATCTGATTACCAAACCCTTCCTTCACCTCTGACAAGACATCTTGTGAATGTGCCAGGCCTCTACCGTGGTTCGGATTCCACGTTAAACAGTAGGTCCTCCATTTCATCTCACAATCACCCTACCATTACACATTAGCGTAAGTGCGTATAACCCGAACGGGTAGTAAGACGCGGTGCTAATAATAATAATAATAATAACATAGTGTGTATAAGCAAAAAGAAAAATTTAGAGATCAAAAGTTGCTAACTAAATTATTTTATGGGTGAATATTTGATTATTTTTTTTCTCTCTTAATTTATAGATGTAAAGTATTCACCAATCGGTATCATAATTCATTTTAATGGCTGTTATAAAAATCATTAAAATATTGAAATATATCATATTTAGCGAAAGACTTCAAATATATTCATAATATATTGAAGATTTCTTCGTCCTTCAAAACGTTTCGAATATTAGAAAGCAACTTTTAGATCCATCAGTAACGTGTCAGGCTACTAAGTTAAGAGTCTCGGGTTCAATTCACGGCATAGTCAACATTTTTATCATTGGTATAATGCGGGTTTACCCTTTCACAGTGATGAATTGACGGCTGGATGTTGTGTTTGTCCTAGTCATGAGCTAGATTATAAGGCATTTGAAGTTACGACAGGCCTAGCAAGCCGTTAGAGGGAAATATATAGCTTTAGTAAAAAATTGACCCAGACCATAGGCTTAAAACAATAATTGATGTAAAGTAAATTACGGAAGGTTAATCTTTGTGTTTTGGTTGAAGTGAATGAAAGTCTGCATTCAACTTCGTCTACAACATTTCGAATAATCTCACATCCCATATATATATATCTAGATTGTCTTAAATATTGAAAAAACTCACAAAGAAGTATATTACTAAAATATGACTGCATAGTATACCAAAATGTGAGCTAGGAGTAAATCTGTGTAGCTAATCCTGGATTTATTCTGATTGAACTATTATATTAGTCTTTTTTTTCTGGTTAAGGATCTCCTTATGAGACTTAAAAAAAACTAATACATCCATTTGCCGTTTGTGACTTTATACGACACAGGACGTATTCTTCTATTAATAATTTGTAAAATGTTGTGTTCATGATAGTTTGGAGACAAATATATTATTATTATTATTATTAGCACCGCGTCTTACTACCCGTTCGGGTTGTACACACTTACGCTAATGTGTAATGGTAGGGTGATTGTGAGATGAAATGGAGGACCTACAGTTTAACGTGGAATCCGAACCACGGTGGAGGCCTGGCATTCCCCATATTCACAAGATGTCTTGTCAGAGGTGAAGGAAGAGACCAATCAATATAAAGCACTTTAATAAATGTCGGACTATCTATAACATGTATGTATTTGATCACAAATGTTACTTTTGGTGTGCCAAGGTTTTAAATAATTATCATTGAAGTAGAGACTTCCCATTATTTTCATATCATTCTGCTAGTGGTTGAGCGTTAAATTTATGATTGGGGTCAAACTCGATTTGATGAGAGAACACTTTTCTGAGCGATGATGTTTCGGCAGAGTGGGGTTAGTCCATTACCCTTACTGTACATTAATATCAGGGATGGAATTTAATTATTATTTGACCATTTATTAGTGTTTTTAATATAATTGGCTAGACAAAATATTGGTAAAAATAGTCACGATTTGCATCTTTTTGGGAAAATGACCCATCAAAAGGTGGTAAATTAATAATTTTTCCGACTGCTGAGGACGGGGAGATCGAGGTTCGAATCTCGGTCGGGTGAACTGAGGTTTTTTTTTTCTAAATGGTTTTCCACTCTCCTTCCACGCAAATTCGGGTTTACTTCCTCTCATTCAACCTTCCCAAGTCCTAATCCATTAGAGTAATTAGTACTTAAAGCGTATAAACCGAACGGGTAGTAAGACGTGGTGCTAAATAATTTTTGTTTTTATTTGTGAATTTGGGTTCATTTTTATCTCTTAGCTTTATATTATGAATTATGATAAAATATAATAGTGTAACTTTTACGCATGTATTTTTATGCTTCTTTCTATTACTGAACCAAATTGATTAATCTCGGTTACACTTGTAAGCTACTAGCATCTATAAGGAAACTACGATTAAGGTTTCTGAGCTCTTACACTTTTCTATTATTACTCTAAGGTTGTCTGAAATGCCAGAAAAATTTAAGCTTTCAGCTATTTTTGGTGTTACACGAGGGTTAAAGCAAGCCAACGTTTCGCTTTAAAACATTTACATTATTGATTATTGATTTCATCTGATAATTAACAAACCATTTAGATTGCACGTGGCGTTAAGTGCATGGTAATCAATAAACTCATTCATCACCACTTTAAAACTTCATTATTTTGAACAACTATTACACGTAAGTAGATGAAAGCTTATTGGTTTTCACTGTACATGGAAAAATGAACAGTGTGAAGTGAATCTCTACTGGTGTATTAGACAGCTAAGAGTAGGTTTAGTTCAGACTTGTACCGAGAAAAGTTTGCATGTGTAGCCTGCCAAATCTTATTATGTTGCTAGTAATCTACTAAAAAATAATTAGTGGCATACATAACTCAAGAATAATGTGCAGTATGAACATTCTAATCAAACTAAATAAAAACCAGTATTTGAAAGAAACGTCGATGTTAATCCATTTAGAGTTGGAATTGATTTCGTTTTGTTAATATTATATTTTTTATAATTTGATAACAATGTTCCCTTCCCGATTTGTTTGGTTTATCGGTGTTGGGTACTTCAAAGCTTGAACCCCAGTAGAATGCAATGAGTTTTATTTTAAATAAACGTTTAATCACCCATCCCCCACGCAATTCCTTTTACATTTCCCTCAAATTCTTCGGTCCTCATCACTACCATAATAGTAATATTTGTATAGTTAGACGAGCAGTGATATGTGAAGAACCAATATACGAGTATAGTAACTAATAACTATGATTTAAAGATGTCTTATTATTCTTATTTACTTCACGTTGTATACAAGGTGTTATTGGTGAGCTGGCGGTCTAGGGGTAAGGTGTCAGACTTTTTGCTGGCGGCCGGGGTTCAATACTCGGTCCCGGCACAGATTTATCTGATTACCAAACCCTTCCTTCACCTCTGACAAGACATCTTGTGAATGTGGGGAATGCCAGGCCTCCACCGTGGTTCGGATTCCACGTTAAACTGTAGGTCCTTCATTTCATCTCACAATCACCCTACCATTACACATTAGCGTAAGTGCGTATAACCCGAACGGTTAGTAAGACGCGGTGATAATAATAATAATAATAATAATAATAATAATACAAGGTGTTTATAAACTCTGTATGCAAACTCAAACCACACCATTTTTGGGCAGAAAGAAACAGAAAGATCTAGTAAATATTGTACGGAAAATCCATATTGTGTTACTAAATGTGTAAGTTGAAGATAGACTCAACTTCGCCTGGAGTACGCAGCTTTAAGTCCGTACCTGTACAAGTTCCACGCCATTAGACGGGCGGAAGTTCCCGGCCTCGAATAACGTGCCCAAAATGTGAGTGCGCGTCAAATGCAGCCGATGGAAGGGGGAGGGAGTTTTGAATTCCTGCTAGGATGTGGCCACCTAGTGATATGCAACTTGCTGTACACGTACGTACGTACAGCTGCGTACTCCCGGCGTTGCTACGCCCTATTTCAACTATAATCTAGTAGTGCAAGTTTACTTTTACTGACTTTTTTCTAAACAAGATTTTTTCTTTATTTCTGCCCAAAGATTCTGTTACTCAAATTTGGGCAGAGCGTCTATAAACAACCTGTATATGAATATTTTTATGCAATTTTAACATACAAAATTTACAATGCTACGTGTAAATTAAATGATAGTCTAATCACTATTATTTTTTATCAAAGAGTTAGAAGTCCGCTTTGTGTTATCTCTTTATAACATTTTGTTAGGTTTAATGTTTTTCTGAATTCATAATTGACCAAGCTGTTCGAGTTCCTGTCTACTCTGACTATTTGTATTTCCATCTGTCCTTCTAGTTTCCGGATTATTGTTCAACAATAACTGCTAAATGCCTGGACCAGTTTTAACGAAATTTGACAGAGACAATCCTTGATCCTAGACTGAATGGCATGGGAATGGTGTTTTGATATGTTTTAAATGTTTAAAGATAGCAGACCTTCAAATATATGGTTGTTTATTCTATGATAACTAAATAATAATTTCTGGACAAATTTTAACAAAATTTGGTATATACACTTTTTTTTAACCTAGGGCAGAGAGAAGGTTTTCTGTGACCTAGGGTGAACGACGTATATATTTTACGTGTCTTGCGATCTGGTTATCCATTTCAAAATGGCAGATGTTTAGATTATTATTATTAGCACCGCGTCTTACTACCCGTTCGGTTTGTACGCACTTACGCTCATGTGTAATAGTAGGGTGATTGTGAGATGAAATGGAGGACCTACAGTTTAACGTGGAATCCAAACCACGGTGGAGGTCTGGCATTCCCCACATTCACAAGTTGTGATTAATACAAGTCTTCTCACAGGTGAAGGAAGGGTTTGTCAATCAGACAGATGCTTAGAAATTTTTTCTGATAGCACAAATCAAGTGATTAAAATTATAAGCACTCTAGTACCCAGGCCGTATTTTTTCAAATTTGGACAATTATTATCGCAAGACTTAAATCGTGGGAAAAAAAGCTATCGGTTATTTTAAGTGAATATAATATACTACTAAAGAATAAAGTATTAATTTGTTTTCTAACTTACTTGAACACAGAGGGAAAATATTTACTTTAAGGAGAAATCGTAAAAATGCTTCAACTTTAAATTCAAATTCATAACATTTACCAAGAAGTGCCAATCAGTGTAGGAATACCTAGAAAAGAACAAAATTAACTATGAATTATAAGACACTGTCCTAGTAAGAGTAATGGCCTAACATTCAACATAATAAACAAAGCTACATTAATCAATTGTATCGACACCAACATGTTTAATGTAATTTTTTTCTACATCGTTGATCGGCATAATTTAAAGTGAATAAATGTACAAAGTTTAGGTAAGTTAAGCTTCTTTAATGCAAAAACATGTAGGGCGTGAGATCTTAATATTATACTACTAGATTTTTTAGAACCACGTTTACTACTGCCAGTTAGGGTTTAACGCGTGTGTACTAATTAAGCTAAGGTGTTATGAATGAAGAAGAATGATATTAGAGGAATTGAGCTACCTGAACCTACTGGATTATTCAAAAGTAATTCTTAAACGAACTGACGTATAAAAACAGCCATGACATGAAAATACAGAAGAACGCTCCACGTTTCAAAAGAATTAAAGGTGTATGATTTGGACGCCGTTGGTTACATGGCAGACGTGTAGACAGTAGCCAGTTCAGCCTAGAAGCATCCCAGAATATCTTCGGATATCAATTCCACTGAAGAGGAGATCCGTTGTTTATGGTCATTCAGTTGCTGTGTCGATGGGGGCACGTACGGTTGCCCCATGGCTTCTTTGGTGCTGACTGACAGCTCACAGCTGACAGTTGACAGCTTTAAAAAGTTACAAGACCAAATTACGTATCACTACGCCAAACTAGATGATCTGCAAAAACATATGTTTAGCATCTGTCACTTTTGACAGTAAAAAAATGTAGGTATATACCTAAATGTTGACTCTCATAAGTCCTCTATGAGCTGTCTGTGAGCACCAAAGAAGCCATGGGGCTACTGTACATGGTGTCCTTGATGTATCCCTACAAAAATAAGTTGCAGGGTGTTAGGTCTGGTGATCGTGGAGGCCAAAGGAACATTGACAAACCATCTTGCCCGGCATGGCCCATCCTACGTCCCGGTCCGACGAACATCCCAGTGGCAGTTACTATGCCCAGACAAGAACTTGATGGCGTACTCTTTCCTTTCAATCCGGTACTGCTCTCTTACAGTTGACATCAGCCTCACTACAGGCCTACAGTTTTGCAAAATTACCTTTGAATAACCCGTTATATGGAGGGAGAGAGTAAAATAAATTAAGATAAAAAAAAGCCTTAGTCCTCATGGACAGGATTCAAATCCTGATCTAACCGTCATCAGCAGTTTATTCTATTGAGTGTGTCACGTCTTAGACCATTAGCTATTGATCTGAAATATAATCAAATAAATATTTTACTCAATAATGTGAATACAAAATAAGACTAAACAAAGGAAATATAATTTATCTTTAAAAATAGGATCTACATGTCTTCGGTAACTTATCTCTGGATTAGAATTTGATATTTTAACTTATAATATAATTATGATAATATGATAAACATTTTTGATATAGCAATCATGATTAATTTTTAAATTTTAAGTGCCCCCAAACCCAAAAAAGATAGATTATAAAATTATCTGTCCTTTTATTTTTTGTCCTTTGGTTTATATGATATATATATGGCATGTATGTATACTAATCAACCTGAAGGTTGGTTGGATCCTCAACAGTCCAACCGTCAGCTATAGATAGATCTTAGCCAGCACTGAAGAGGCGTACTAGAGAAATGAGGAGTGAGGCAGTTTCCCGTTGCTTTCCTCACTTAGCCAGGAGGTACTATCACACATAAATCTGCCAAGCCCACCTAAATGCACAAACCAACTGAGCCTACAAGTGACAACTTCATTCCATTCATCACAGGGACCGGCTGTATATTTAATATTATTACTATGCATAAACCTGAACGAAAATGTATTGTTCATATCCCTGCCACCTTCATACTTATCAAAGACATACGTGATAATGGAACAGCTTAATTAAAGTAACAATTAAATTTATCCCAAAACGGAAGATATAGTGCATTGTAACCACAAAATTTGGCAAGAGAAGAATCTGAAATAATATAGATTGTATTTGGGTATTGAACCAATTTCCATATTTCAATTTTATAATTATTTCAGATAGCTCTAAAACAAATACGGAATGAAATCACTGTTTCACACTAAAATTAATTTACAGTAATAATAATGGCGAGACTAACTATAAATGTATAATTAAAGGTAGTCAATTATAGTTCTCATAAACGTGTATGTTAGTTCAAGTTTTATATTTGCTTCCATAGTTTCGTTCGGTGTAACCACAATAAATATAAAATTGAAATATTGGATCTTTTCAAGTACTCTTCACAATATATTTATTAATTGGATGTGAGCTTTGAGATGAGAACTTGGAACAAAAATATTTCAAAAGGTTACCTTGCAAACAAGTTTATTAGCGTTTATATTTAAAAAAAGACTCCAACAGAATGTGTGACAGTATTACGATTAATCTGTACAAATATACCCGAAGGGAAACAAAAACTGCATTCTCTTGGCTTTTGGGTCGTTTCCAACTATCGAACAAGCCACTAGCTATCGTAACGACAGCGTGTTGGACCGGTGGTACTTACGCCAAACCGGCTCTAAGGGTCAGGGAATACAGTTTAAATCCCTGTAATTTGAAATTTGAGTTGGCTATCCCAAAAAATCTATTTTTGACTCAAGATGGTATAACCATAGCAATAAAATTGATTAAAATAGATTTAACTGTGTTTCTATTTTATTTAAATACAAATTTGCCATCTAACGATTGCGATAAATGTAATAAGAGCTACTACACACATTATTGAGCGCTTGGAACAAATATAAATCCTATCCAGTCTGGTTTGCCGGTAATCGTTTGTCCAAGGATCCAAATTCTGACTGGGTATAATGAGAGTGGTTTTCACTTACAAATGATCGTACGTTAATTTTAAACTTTATCGTATTCATCCCTACCACATTCTTATAATTAAAATTCTTATAGTCTAAGATGCTAATGGAATACAATATGAAAAACAGAATTAAAAAGGTTTGTTTCTAAATTTATTATTACATTAATAACAAATATATTAATTACTTAAAACTCCTACCTAAACTAAGAATAAACTCAGATATTTTAATTTTTTAAATCCTTTTTGATACATGCTTTATTCAAAATTAAAATATATTTTTAATTGTCTGAATCCTTGAGAAGTGAATGCAAGTGATCTGTGGATATCATGAAGTAGTAGTAACAGGGGGAGGGGAACTAATTGGTTCATAAATGTGCACTATATTGTATAATTAATTCTTAGATGAACATTAAAGTGAGTTCGTAAATAAACTAAAACTTAAACACAAGCATAGTTATAAAAATTTATTTTTATCAAGGCGCATGTCCACATAAAGAACAATATTATTTGATAGCATAATTGTCTTAAATAAATGGCTATCTTTTTGATAAAAAGCTCAGTTTTTAAATATAGGAAATTTATTCCTTTTCCATCTTAAAACTTAACAAACCGTGCAATTAAAAATTTTTATCGTCTGTACGCATTTTAGCCATCGGCTAAGATTTACTCCCCTAAGATAAATTAGTTTTGTACTTCCACCCCTTATTTTCACATTTCCTCCGTACTCTTCTCTTTCTCTCTCTTATTAAATTTACTTTAGGTCCTCTTTTTTTTTTAAATATAGCTTGTTTAAATTGTGCACCAAACAGAGACATTCAGAATGTTTGACCCACTGGGAGGAAGAGAAGAGGGGAGTTTGAGCTCATTTTCTTCGGATCGATGTGGAATGCCAGTGACAGTGACCAAGTTGGGCCACGGGCGTCTACTGCTAGGCAGAACCAAACCCTCTCCACCTTTAACCAGGAGGTTGGCTTCCTTGACGACCACCACGCATGCGCATAACATAAAATCAAACACTCTTCCAGAGCATAAAAAGATTTGTTTGTGCTAATATTCGATCAATGTTTGTATTGTTCGCATGTGCCTCATTACTATGAATATAGTTATTTACCCAGTAAAAAAGAAACAAAATGGTGATTTCTAAACTAATTTTCGTGAGTTTGAATATAACATGCTATATTATCCCTAAAACTACTGCACGAACCAAATATTTAAAAACGTAACTGCGCATCTTAATGTGGGGAAGTAGGAAACGCGATAAAAGGCCAAAATAATTAAAATATCGGTCCAGTATAAAAATAGATTTTAAATTTTTTGAGTATAGTATGAGTATAGTATCATTCATTATATGACAAACTTTTCAAATGAAGGTGATAATCTATCATTAAATTTAAGGACATCCTTGACAGTTATTCAAGTAATGTTGAGGTGACCATGTGAATAAATTTAAATACTATATTTGTGCCGAAGCAATATTTGATTTATTTTGACCAAAAACATGATATGATATAAAAACTTGAAAAAACACTTATCTTTTCTTGCTTTCCCTACATTCCCACCTTAATGAAAATTTCTAGGCACGCCAGTGGTCTATAACATCGAATGATCTTATCTTGATAGTCGAGTGTACTGTTTTGTTGTATTCGTTGAGTAAAGAATCTATCACCTAGATCCATCGAAACGAACCTTTATTCGTAAATCTTGTCCACATTATATTCTTGAGCGTTTTAATGATTCATTCGACTAAACTGACTTTATCATCACTGTACGTACAATTATGATCGCAAACTTTTCCTTTCCATGAGAGCTTTCAAATCCACGTTGTAAATCTCTTGTTATTATCGGTCAGTAAATGACGCTCAGGAGGTAACACGTTAGTGGTCACTTTCAGAAAAAGTGCACCAAGTCAGTGGTCACTTTCAGAAAAAGTGCACCAAGTCAGTGGTAACTTTCTTCCCTGTCTTTGTCTTAACAGGAATTAATTACCCAAACGGTGACCTGGCGGTCTTAGGGTAAGGTGTCAGACTTCTGTGCTGGCGGCCGGGGTTCAATCCTCGGTCCTGGCACAGATTTATCTGACTACCAAACCCTTCCTTCACCTCTGACAAGACATCTTGTGAATGTGGGGAATGCCAGGCCTCCACCGTGGTTCGGATCCCACGTTAAACTGTAGGTCCTCCATTTCATCTCACAATCACCCTACCATTACACATTAGCGTAAGTGCGTATAACCCGAACGGGTAGTAAGACGCGGTGCTAATAATAATAATAATAATAATAATTATTATTATTATTATTATTATTATTATTATAATTGCCCAAACACGTTTAGAATACACGTCAATGACTGTAATAAGGTAATTCTATCTCTTATTGTATCTGGAGTAGGGTATTATCGCCGACAGATCAGTTGTAGCAACTTGTTTAACACCCGCACACTTGTGTGTCTTCTAACGAAACGTTGTCTTACGGGAAGATGAGGTCAAAGCTCAATCTCCCTCTTGACTACAGATGATGATTATCATATAAATCTGGACGGTATGAATAACTAAAGTGTTGATAGCTAAAAAACATATTAGTCCAAAATGGAAAATTTTTCAGGAAATGAAAAAAAAAACTAGGTCTCAAACTTATCATATAATTGAGAAGAACATTAAATAAAACTATACCTATGTATCCGAGCACTCTTGGCTATGAATTTCAATATCAACTCGTTTGTCAGAAAATAAATAAGTTTATATTGGCCTAATCAATTCTTGTTTGATTTTGGTTTTATTGAAAAATTATTATAAAGGAGTGTAGTATCAAATTAAATAAAAATGATTAACACATAAAAAAAATACAGAAAACTCGCAAGAAGCGTTATGGTTTATATTAGGTTTGGTTAGGTGGTAGGGTGCTGCAATAAAATGAAAGTCAAAAATATAAAAGTGCACATGACTTTTTAATCCTTTTAGTTAAAAAAGACACAACAAAAAATGCATGAAAAAAATAATATTTGGCACTGCCTCAGCTCCTGGTAAGCTCTTGTATATAATAACATTTTTATTATGTTAAATTAAAAAAATGTAACAGTAAAACAATCGAAACTTTTATAAAATAATAGCTGTATATTTATAAACTTGTATTTTTTAAATCTGAAAAGATTCGTATTTATAGAAAAACTTTAATATAGTTTTAGATGTTTTGAAAAAATTGTATGTCATTTTTCTCTAAAAAGATACACCTTTTTGGTTTTTGGATAACATTCACGGTGAATTTCTACAACTTGAAGAAGAAACTTTTTTGTTCTTCTTGTTTCGTAATTTATGAATTGAAGTCTGTAGCCAAGCAATGTCCCTCTCAGCAGTCATTTACAATCTTAAGACTGCGTGCAACTTTGTTTTCAATTTCAAATGAATTAGTATTTATCCATTCTTATATATCTGTATTCAGGAATGAAAAATCTAACTTCAAGGTTTCAAAAAGTAATGAGATGCTCGATCAGTGAATTTTTGTGTACAACCCGAACAGTTAGTATAACATGATGCAAAATAAAATACAGTGTTGATGATCTTTATCACTAATATATTCTTTTCCATTGTACCTGGTTGATCTATTTCTTTCTTAATTTGGTACGTGTTTCAGTTGTTCTACCATTTTTAATTTTGTTTTGATCGTTACTAAGAAAATAATCCATTTGTCACCAGTTCTTCACTAAGCTACCACATATGACGATAAATTGCTGCTATTCCATTTTTTGTGTATTACTTTTGAGTTTCCTTATAGTTTTTCAGAGCCTTAATAAAGCGTAAACCATTAGCTGTAGCAGCACACGAAATTGGAAAGTATTATATCACAGGGTATAAATAAATAAAGCAAATGATTTGTTGAATTTTATATTATCATCTTAAGGTGAATGTTACAATGATGGGGCACTTCAGGTCTCCTCTAGCATTTAAAAGAAGGTACACCAATCATTCACATATAGCCACGCCTGAGGCAGTTCTGAAAAGCATCCAATTAAGTTCGTATTTCTCAGAGATGGTGTACTTATCAAAAGTAATTAAAAAATCACGAGCACTTCATGTGTGCTAAAAATTAATTTTTGTCGTATATTCTTGAAGCACCCTATTAGGTAGTCTGTTTCATAAAATTAAAATAAATTACATATGTTTTAATTTATTTCTTACCAAAGTATTATATTACATAATATAGATTGTTTAACAATGTCAGTTCTTTTTAATGATCTCCTTTCAGTCTCTCTATAAACTTTCACTTTATTCATCACAACCACTACTGTTGTCGTCCTCGTCAAATTCAACGTCATTGTCTATGTTGTTTTAACTAGTATCTTCATATTATAAAGCAATAACATCCTCGTAGAAAATTTGATTGGTAGGATTTTCCAAGTACTCCATAAGTTTGTCGAGATCTTATTCTTTGGCAGGCTTTATTCCTGGGTTGTGCCTTGTACAATTTAGGCATATCCAATTAGGGTTTGAGTGGTACCGAGATCTTACAATATGGGTCACCCATGGTCCATAATATGTATGTTTGATCCTCACAATGTGGTCTTCTTTTGATACGTGCTTCACTCATGCCTTCTTTGGATTAAATGGAGGCTTAGGCATTTAAAAAAAATGGATCGGTAGCAGCTTTCATGCCGTGAAGTCATCAAATCTCATAATACAAAGAGAAAATCGACTTTATTCTTCCTTAAATTACGGACGGTATCATCCCACTCATAGGGCAGTTCTGCTGCTTTTGTGATCTTTTTCTTGTGGAACAATTAAGGAAAAATATTGATATTTTAGCATGTAAGTGTGACCTCTAAATAGGAAGGAATAATTTACTATGTCTAAAAGTCTTAAACGACTATCAAATAATTACCGTGATGTCAACAATAAATTTGCATAATATTAATATACTTTTCTATGTATTTTTAATGTAATAATCATAAATAACAACTACTTACAAAATTGAGTTTTCTATTTCGTACACTGCAACACTTTATTAACATTGTGTTAAATGATATCTTCTTTGTAATTCTTAATGGTATACGATATTTTTTGTTTGATTACCTGGCGCGTAAACAAACAAAGCTGATGGTTTTCCAACATGGGAACAAGCAACATACAATTGGCCATTCGAGAAACATGGGTTTTCAAGATTAATGCCGCAAACACTCATTGCCCCTGGGATTTATTTGTGGTCATAGCGAAAGCAAGCCGCAATGGAAACTCCAGTCATTTCAATTCAAAAGGTATGTAAGTAGGAATCATTGGGATGCATGGTATCAAAATGTATTCTCCTTTATACTTTCCCTTAAGAATGGTTGCTTCGATCACGTTGTTCAGTAATTTTTTCACCACTAGCCATGTAACGTTACAAAGACGTGGTTGGTTGATATTTCGCAACATTATGATCACCGATCCGAGCTTTAATTGAAGATTGTGAGGCGGCAATCCTGGCAAATCCAGTGAGTTCAAAAAATCGGGTGGATAGTTGACATCATCTCGGTTAGTAGCGGAATCAACTGATTTGTATGTCCTCAATTCACCGGCAATTTCATTTTGTATTTTGAAATTTAATTCATTTACATCCATGTTTTTGGCAGCCAATATAGCTCATTCGCTCGACCAAATATTATCTCTGTAATTTTGAGAAACGTTTGGGAACACCTTTTGATTGAGTTCGGTTTTTGATTCAGTAAACTGACAAAAACTGTCAGATAAGGTAACGCAGCCAGTCAAAACGTCTAAAGCGAAGTTGCCATTACCTAATGTCAATGAGTTGTTTTGAAAATATTTCTCCAGATCGATCATTTTGCAACTCGACACGCACATTCTTGCTTAAATTTAGTATATTTACGTGTTTCCACAAAACGGAGGACTTTAAAAATGCAGTTCATCAGCTGGCGTTGACCGTGGAATCACTGGCAATGTTTGACGAAAATCTCCTGCTAACAAAATCATCGTACCACCAAATCAGTTTTGATTGTTCCGCAGATCTTGCATGGTTCGGTCTAATTTCTCCAAAGACTTTTTATGTGCCATCGTGTATTCATCCCACACTATCAATTTACATTGCTGCAAAACCTTTGCCATTGCAGAGTTCTTCGAAATGTGGCAGATCAGAATTTTGTTGCTTTGCATATTCAACGGCAATTTTAGCGGTGAATGGGCTGTTCAACCTCCATCCAACAATGTAGCTGCAATGCCTGATAAAGCAATTGCTAGTGCAATTTCATTGTGTGAGCGAATTGTTGCTAAAATCAATGAACTCAAAAAAGATTTTCCTGTACCACCGGGAGCGTCCAAGATGTAAATCCCTCCAGTTCCATCATGTAGAACTTTAATATGAGTATCAAATACATACTTTTGTTATTGATTCAACAGCGGAAGATTTATTCGAACTGATTCTCTTAAAGCATATAGATCATACAATTTTTTGCGTTTAAATTCTTGATTAAAAGCGTCGTGCATTAGGTGATTGGGCGTGGCCATGCCTAATTGAGTTAATACTTTGTTTTACAATATTAAGAACATGTCCTCAATTGATATTAACGTCTCGTTGTAAATGTCTTCACTGACTTATAAATTTTTGATTTCCTGTTCTAATGCGCATTTGATGCAAGATATCGTCACACATATCATATTTGTATTGGATCCATAAATCAATTGGTTTTGATGGGAAGCATTTTATGAGCTTGTGAAGAAATTATAGCATCATTGAAAGTTTGATCCCAAATATAGTTATTTTCTTGCAGATGCAAACGTTGACAGGATTCTCTGTAAGAGCCACACAATTCACCATTAACAGTTCATAAATGTTGAAATGATCTTAGGCCTCGAACATTGACTAATAGCAATCGCAAATAAAAACACCCATCGTTTCTTGGATGGACTGAATAAATTAGACCTATTGCATCGGGGGATTATACATTTGGTTAGCTGGGAACTGTTTTTCCTTGTTTTGGTCGTTGAAATTTCTTTGAGGATTGATTCCAAGTATAATATTTTGGCATTTTGGAGTATAGAAGTGTTCGGGTAAATCATCATTCTCACACATTAAAAAAACTGGTCAAAAATGTATATGGTGGTTGAACAGCTCGTTGTAATGCGTTCTGTGCCGTGAAATATACTCTTTGACCATTTTCTAAGTGTATGGCTAAGTGAACAACAGTGGGTGTCTTTCATGAATTGGAAAAGATAAAAATGCGCGTAATTGCTTCTATACTGCTAACATACCGGCCCATTTGGTATTGGGTAACTTCTTCATTGTAATTCTCTGCACCAATTCCAATCACAGCCATGTCACTTCCTTTGGTTACATATTTACAAACGTATTTGATAGATTTCACGGAGTGGCAAGATTCAACATTGATGTGCGCCTTGAAAGTCTTAGATAGGATCGGTGAATATGGAACAATCCAACGATAATCAATTTCAATGTCTTGTTGATTTACTTTGACAATTGTTGATCTTCCGTTGTCTGCAGTCGATCGGTGACGATACAGTGGATAAACATCATTTCCGGTAATTGTTTCTGCTACTAATGCCCATGGATAACGCTTCGAACATTTACCATCCACCATACACGGTTAATTTTGATTAAGTATTCCAAAGGGACCATGAATCATGTTTTTAATAACTACCAAATGCAAGCCTGGATCTACTTGTACATCAGGGATCTCAGATGATATCACTTCATCAACTTCATTTGGTATTATCTTCTCAACCAACCAAATCATAATATGTTTATGAGGCAATCCACGTTTCTGGCACTCCACAGAATACATCCAGCAGCGCGTCTCGCCAAACAAGCTATGTTTCACAATGAGACCCATTAAAGATTTCAACTTTTGTTTGAAGACTCTTGCCGTAATGTCATAGCGATCAATGGGTGATTGACCAGGGAATAACGCAAATTTGATTTCTATCCACTGCGGATTGCACGTGAATGTGATAAATAAATCTGCTATGCCATAATGACGAACATACGACATGGCACCTTGAGCATATTCATGCATATGTCGAATTGTCATCCGTCCGACATTCTCTAAATTGCCATCATTATTAAGCGCATCTCGAAGGTGAATATACTCTTAAAAACGGAGTTTGTTCTTGTTCAACCTGATGAATGTCAATCGCTCTGTTTCAATTTTCACATACATATCAACAGCATATTGGTGAAATAATCGCCGACGTTTCAATATGTGATTGTCTTCATTTTCACGAACCATCAGGCGGTATGAATAATAGTTCATTGAACTGACCTTTTGGTTGGTTTCGGCACCTGTAAATAAATTATTGTTTTAATGATAGTGATTGAACTAACATATAATACATATAGTAGCTGATACAAAATCTCTATTGCTAAACCAAATTTTTAATTACCTGTAAGGAGATTTATCATATTGATTGAGAAGTGATAACCATATTCACCTTGCCAAAATATGATGGGATATTGTAGCGCATCATATGAGTGATGTGTTTCATACACACGCTGTAACTGATCATTCCGGTGATGTAAAACAATATCACGGGCTTCAAAATTTTCTCCAACTATAACAAAGGAAACTTCTTCAATTGTTGGTGCATTGAAACGTCTTGCATGTTGGCCTACATGAGTTTTATAAGCTCTGATTTCAATTTTGCGATTATCATATGGTATGAGATCCAGTGCAGTTTTGAACAATGTAATCAACTGATTGTGTTGATGAAAGAAAGTTTGTAATTTTTCTACAATAGACCTCTTCACTGAACTGTTATTTGCATAACGTAGATCAATTTCTTGTGTTTAATTGCCCATGAAATAAATTTGCAGGAATTTGTAGTCGCCATCTGACACCGGCAACAGTGAACCTGCTCGGTGATATATTTGGTCTTCTATCTGTGAATTAAAAAGACAAGTTTATTACTTTTATTACAAGAACTATAAAATAAAATAAACAAAGCAATACGGGGGATGAGTCTGTTTGTTATATACTACCTTGAAAGTTGGCATAAAATGGTCCCGAACCACATTTTTTTCCACAAATGAAGTCATTTGGAAGCAGTTGTTATAATTTTGGATATTAGTAAGGAAATGTATGGAATCCGTCCCTGTTCCTGAAACCAATGAGTACAATTGCTCTGGTGGTGGAATCAATGGCACTAATTTCCCTTTGCCATTTGCGCAACACAATCCAACGGCTTCACTTTTGTAATTCAATGCCTTACAATGTGGGCAAACTGAGTTCATAGATCCAATAACAAGCAACGCATTGGTAGACACTGTAGTCAATTGAAACATCGTAACTGAAAGCATCTCGTTTCAAACCTGCAAGATTATTAGCTTAATGACATGCTGCGCGGGTTTGTGATATCCGAAACCTTTCAATTTCATTTCGCTCTTCCCGTTGCTGTGCAGTCCGATTAGAGTGAAAATTAGCTTGATTTCTAGCATTTTGAGTTCTTCGACCCAAATTGCTCCGCCCGCGTTTTATAGAGGCCTGAGTCTTGAACTGAGTATAAATGGAAACACACACAAAATAAACCAATCAACCAAAGATAAATCGAGGAACTTGTTTGTCGATTGAGAAGCGAAGATTTAAAAACAACCAAGAAAATAACACGCACTAATTGAGAATCTAATGAAAAACTGTCAAGTCAAACTGTATATCGTAGAAAGAGAAAGTGTCAAATCTAAGGATGCATTCAAGTAGTTCATATTAATTTTAAGGTTACGTTCATAATTATAAGGTTACTAATTAAATTTCAAATGTTTTTTCTTTCTATTATTATTTGGTACTTTCTTGTTTTATTTGGATAAAACGAAACTGTAAGTAAATTAATTGAAAGTCGATTTTAGGCTGTCTGAGATCGATTCACTTAATCGATTCATTGCTCAAATCGATCTTTACGACCCAAAAAAATCGATTCATTGATTAATCTATCTCAGATCACCATCCCTAAAATTGTCAACTAGGAACAGTTTGAATGGTAAAAAGAAAAATGTTGTTTTTACGTTTTTCAGTGAAATTTTTCCAATTTTTATTTTCATAAGAACCTTCCTTGGGCTTCATCAAATATTAGAGAGAAAAATTAGCTGAATTGGTCCAGCCGTTCTCGAGTTTTGTGCTTAGCAACACATTTAGCCATTCATTTTTATTTATATAGATTCCCCTTTTTAATTTATTGTTTTGCAAACTTGTGTGCATTTTTATGTATTTGAAATATCAATTTAATGTTGACAACTACAAATATGTTTTATGTTACACACCTTTTTTTTTTTACAAATGCTATGCATATTTATTCATTTATTTTAAACAAATATTATTTAAGCAAAGTATTTTTTTTTTTGCCACTACATGAACGTCATTGTTCAATAATAGATGTATTTATTTTACCATAACATAATAATTTTTCAGATAACTAGACATTCTTTTGTGACTAAATAGTGGGGGCTAGAGAAGAGACTTATTTCAAATAAAGGTTTAGGGAGAAATCATCTCACATGTATAATTTACTAGCAGGCTGATCAATTCTTTGTACTATATCAAACTAGTCGAATTAGCACGTGCAACATCCGGCTGCTAGCATTTATATAATTCCTTCTTGCACAATACCAAGCTAGCTATGGTAATCCCAATTTAAAATTCCCGCTCAGCTTTCACTCATAAATTTGAAATATTAACACTTATTTGATTCTCTAGAGTGATCCCCCACCTTCTTCCCAAATTTCAATTTTCTACCGAAGTTAAAACGTCTTTTTAATTTTAACTCTTTCACCCAAGTCCTGGAACCCTATTTTGAAATTCTTAATTTCGTAAATTTTCCTTGTTAAATGAGGTGGTCATTCTAAAGATCTTCAAAATCTCAATATTTCATCTTATCTCGAAGGGGCTTTGATTTTTCTGAACACACACCTCAACTCACTTTATATATATACTATTTGCATGAAGTACAGCTTTGGCAGGGGGGAAGAGAAAAGTTTAGAGTAACTAAAACGAGTAAAAAGCGTAGAAATTAAATCAATTTAATTTTTAAAGGTTATAATAGGATTAAAATAGGTTTAAGTGTATAAAAGGGGTACTAAAGGAACAGTGACCGACAGACTGACGGACAGACAAACAGAATTGCGAGAACTATGTTTTTGGTTTCAAGGGGCCATGAAACGTTGACATTTATCGAAATCACAATACTACTAGATATAGTACGTTCCTTGTATTTATTTTGTTACTTTTAAACAGTAAATAATGTAGTTTTAATTCAATATTTATCCGGCTTTGACCTTGCACACATTATATCGAATCTAGTATGAAATTGCTTTTTTTCAATTGGAAATTCAGGGGTTATTTTAATGTGTATAGCATTTATCTCTTTTGAAATATAAATTGTAAACCTGGTTTTAAAAGGTATCTTATGCACTCGACACATCTTCAAATGCTCTTTATTTTAACAATCACATATTAATGTATTTATTAAAATAGTATTTAGTCTTGGGGGAGACCAATTCCCAATTTTCCTTCTCTTGGGTGTATCACTGGCCTATATATATATATATATATATATGATATTTTTTATTTATATACCCAAGAAAGAACAAACAGAGAAATTCTGCATTAGTATTTTTTTGGTGGTATAGTTTCAATTTGAGGAAACACTTAAATTTTCTATGTCAATAGGCTGCCATTTATATATTATAAGAACTATATTATATCTACTTAAATAACTGATAATTTTGTTTTTGCTAAGAAACATTTTTGACAGTATATTTATTGTGATAAATTAATGGAAAAATATCACTTTATAAAAATTTTTACTTGAATTAAAATGAATAGTACAACACAATCATACATACTTTATCATATAGAAACTAGCCAACTGTTCGTTTACTTCCATTGTATATTACAATTAGGAATAAAAATTTCATAAATTTGTCGTCACTAGCCCATAAGTGAATGCCTGTGCCGTGCATTGTACCATTTATTTATTTTTTCAAATATTTAAATACTTTAAGCAAGATTGATCCTGCAAATTTTAAAGAATGATGTTTCGAGTAAAGACATGCCTACGTTAATGAGTTTTGTCTTAATCTTTATATTAATTATATAAAGCCGAAAATGACCGAACTCAATTAAGTATATACATTAATTTGGACACCCTTTGCTTATAAATTGTGGGCAGGAGGAAGATCACAAACCAAACATGTTTGTGTCCTTGTATATGTGTGCGTGTGTGTTCAAATATCATACACACACACACACAAGTACGATTCTAGAATTATTTTTTTAAATGGTTTAACTTTGTATGAATTCAAACCATTCTATTCTCAATTAATACCTCTTAGCTCAGGCTTGGAAAAAAATCCTGGGATATTTAAAAAATAAGTTGGGCGATATTAGGTTTTATTAGGTTTGTTGTGGTGTGATTAAATATATTAAGTATGTTATCTGATTTAACCTTCATTCGAACATATTAGTTAGTGCCTAGACTGTTAAATAACGTCTAGGCCTGATAATAATATTATATTTTATAAATTATTTCTTTTAAGGAATTACAAACAATAGACACTGGTTAACAAAATTCAAAATAAAACTTTCAGGCAATCATTTTAGTAAAATTTGTTTCTTAGAAAAGAATGTTTTAAATTTAAATTTTATGTGTATTCTTTAACATATTCAATGACATTAGTTTGATCTAGTCCTATGTTAGTATGTTTAATTACATTTACAATCTATCTACATTTTTACTCAAAGTAATTAATCATATCTTATATATTAAAAAGAAAATAGATTAACTACTTAAAAAAATTAGACAATTGCTTTGTATTAAAAATATAAGTGTTTTTTGTTCTGTATTTAATTGGGTAGTTTTAATAAAACCCGTGTGGGTTTTTTGGGCTGGATAGAATTGTAACAACCCTGTCTTAGCTAACTCTACTTGCTTTAAATATATGCGATTGTAACAAAGAGCTATTGCATCCATATAATATACGTTTACATTTTTATCTTTATTGTTAACTTATATCGTTGACGTGACTTGATATAAAATGTATTTAGTTTTATTTTAATCATACTTTTTAAATTACACTTTTACATACCGTCGTTTGATACTTTCAAACAATAGGAAACCCCAAAAACAACATTATTCAATCATTCAAGGAAATCTTATAGAGTTAGATTTCATGTCAACCTTAATTAATCACTAACTTCCAATACTTAAATTAAATATTTTAAAAGATAAGACACTTTACAAAGATCTTTGTTTATTAATAAATAAAGAAGTGTTTAGTTTGTCACCTGTTTTATTTATAGTTCTTCCATAACGCTAAAGGATTGGACTTTGTAAATACTATGGGTATTAAATACACATGGAAATGTATTAACTTTTTCAACATGGTTTTGTAAAGTGTTGTAAAATGTTACTTATTAATCTATATTTTTATGGTCTTTAGGTTGAGTATACTTTAATTTTGATCGTAAGAAGAGTAAATTACAGTCACAAACGTTAGTAAAACTACATTGATGTATTCATGACTCAAGTAATGTGATTTACATCTTTAACTTTAGATAGATATTATAAATAGGCCTACCCTAGAGCAATATCTCATTATAAATCCGTTTCATCTTAATTGGCGCCGTATCCTGGGTCAAATATCAACACATAAAATTCAATAACGTTTTAATATTTTGGCGTTCATTGATAAATGCTACTAAGTTATAGGCCCAAACTATTTGTTTAAAACAAATTGTGTAAAATGAATATTAAAATAAAATCGTTAGATTTAATGGACATTTTGATTCCAAAAAGGTTAAAATCAATTGTACAAATTTGGAAGAATAAACACACAAATACGATTGTTCATTCTATTTTAGCAAGATTTTACTTTTGGTAAAGTATCAAACTTGACTGTAGACATGTCAAAGTAAACCTGTAATCACTTGAAATATACAAAAAAAACTATATTTATAAGTAATTGTAAATAATAGCCTACGTTAATGGTGTTTTTAGAATTATTTGTACTTTCTAAACAAGCATGCTGTTTGTGGTTAGTTATGGCTAAGCAATTTAAATGTATGGTAAAATTTATAAAATAAAAATATATTATTCATATTTGTTAAATTAAATTCAATACTTTAATGAATAATGCTTTAATAGTTCCGTAACCACCCCAAAATTGTTTCTTTATCTTTGATACTTACTTATTGTCATTAGTCATTATATTATGTTCAGTATGAATTATATTAGGAGAAGTTGATACGAATGAATATCAAAAATTACTCTTTTCTTTTACGGAAAGTTAGCAAGTAGTTAGAATTACTATCCTCAAGAAAATAGGAAAGAGGTATCAGGTGGTTCCGAGAAACTAATAAGCTGCAGCTCATTTCCAAAGTTACACATCCTCGCCCAACTCTCTCTCTCTCTCTCTCTCTCTCTCTCTCTCCTCAGTTGTTCACAACCCTAGGACTGCTGAGACCTTTTAAGGCAGAAACTACCTAACCAGCAGTTACGGATTGCCTTTAAATTTGAAGATCATTTCAAAGTTATTTGCAAGGAAACCTTATTCTTAATGAATACAATAAAATTAAAAGTCAAGGTGGGATCCAGTCTTACTAAAGGACGTCATCATATATAGTATCTCCATGGCTTCTTTGGTGCTGACAGACAGCTCATATCTGACAGCTGACAGTCAACATTTAGGTATATACTTAAATTTAGACTGCCAGAAGGGACAGCTACTTAACACATATTTTTGCAGATCATATGGTTCGGCGTAGGGATACGTAAATTGGTCTGGTAACTTTTTTAAGCTGTCAGTCAGCACCAAAGAAGCCATGGGGTTACTTGCAACCCGTGAAACCTTTAGCCCTAAATATCTCCAGAAGAAATAATTGGCAAAGGGTTACAAAGATTGGCATTTATAAAAATACAAAAAGTTACAAACAAGCAATAGAAGAGCGGTGTTCTTGAAAGGAGCGGATATTGTCCCAGTCAAGGCTAGGACTAGAATTCATGAGTAACACAACATACTCTAAAAATTACAAAGAATTCAAATGGCGTTAAAAAGGGAACAACCGACTCGCATAAATATTAATTACTACATAATATAATAATAACCATAACTTTCCAGATAAGAAGGCCCAATAGAAGCATAACAATACTAATGTTATGGGTTTAAATTAAACAACAATTGTTAGATCTACTTTCGGCCTTAATTTAAATCAAGTTTATATTAGGACATGCTACCTCACTAGCATCTAGCAAGCAATATATTGGAATAAAGACAAGTTAAGTTACAGTACATTATCATACTAGAGGCCAGGATATAGGATTCAAATTACCTAATACGGCCAATGATTACCAAAAAGCGTCACCAAGTGGCATTCGAAAAATTTAATGTTAACTGTTCAAAATGACCAAAAAATGGATAAATGAGATGGCCAAAGCCTATCATGTAAAACATTTATGACAAAATATAATCTTGCTGTCAATCGGAAACCTGTCCCCTTAATCATTTATATTATTAAAGTGACATCAAAAGATAATAGGGACGTCAAGTGTTCATCATACATAATGTATATTAAATTATAAACAGGCCATTTATTGATATAGTGACGGCAGAATTATAAACAGGAGTGCGATTAGTGGCTTCGGTACAAGTTACAAAATATGACCTTTAATAAATAAACAACGCCATCTGGATACAACGACTAATCAAATATCAAAATATCAAAGTTACCTTGAAAAAGATGAAGTGGATGGAAAGAGCCCATCGTGTTAATTTTGTTATTTAAACCAGCCGTTTAGTGGCTAGTAAGCAATTACAAAATATTTAAGTAGCAAATGATAATAGGAAAACTAAAGATTCATAAGCCCAAAGAGAATTAATCGTCAATTTAAATAAATATTCAAGTCCAAAACGATAATTTAGAAAGAATTATTAAGATTTTAAATTGAAAGAGTATTTTGAAAACATTTCATAGTACATCTGTTGCAGATAGCGCTGCTTACCTATGCTGAAGCCGGTGGTATAATGAGTAACCTCACAGAAGAAACAACCCAACACTCTAAATAACGTAAGCACGTGACCTCTAAAATGGGTCGAAAGGAACGCAAACGAGGTGGAACAAAGGAAAGGGAGTGGGATCGATGGACTGTTGGAACATCTTGTGTTGATCCAGTACCTTGTAGAATCTTCTGGATAGCTCTACCATCTTCTCCATTAGTTTCTGGTCATGACGTTACTGGCATCATACGTAATCTCTACCGTTGCAGCTCTTGCCAGTTTAACGGCGAATTGTAGGCTGGCAGCATGGAAGGGGTTGGACGTGTAAACGGTTATACGGGCGGTGTCTCTTCATGGGTGATGGGCTTAGTTTTATATTTTAATCTTATTTTATATACGTGTAACATACCACACATGTTACACCCGAAGTAGATCAACACGTCACTAGGTCTACCACTAAGCACGTGCTCAATACCTTGGCCCTCACGCATAGCCGGCCTAAGTAAATCAGTCGGGAGTGAGTGGAGGGCGAAACTTGGTCATGATATATCTAACTTCAGGGACCTCTTTTTCACGCCTCAAATAATCGATTCCTAAATGATCTATGCCTTAACTAAATTAATCTGATATGAATATCGCCATAAATAAATTATTCACATCTTAAAAATCTTATATTGAACTTAATTAAATTATTTTCCCCTTGACTAAATTATTCATAAATCCTTAAATAAATGATTTACCTCTTAAATGATTTCCGTCTTAAATATATTATTCACCCCTTACACAAATAAGAGAACACTTATTCATGCCTTAAATAAATCATTTCTGACATAATTAAATTATTCCCGCCTTAAATAAATTATTCATGACGTAAATAAATTATTACCACATTAAATAAAGGATTGGGTGACCTGGCGGTCTAGGGGTTAAGGTGTCAGACTTCTATGCCGGCGGCCGGGGTTCGATCCTCGGTCCCGGCAAAAATTTATCTGATTACCAAACCCTTCCTTCACCTCTGACAAGACATCTTGTGAAATACCATTACACATTAGCGTAAGTGCGTATAACCCGAACGGATAGTAAGACGCGGTGCTAATAATAATAATAATAATAATAATAAAATAAAGGATTCCCTCTTGAAATAAATTATTTCCAAACAATTTCTGCCATAAATACATGATTCACGCCTTAATTAAATAATCCCCACCTTAAATAATTGATAAATGCCTTAAATAAAAGACTCCCTTCTTAAATAAATGATTTTCCCATCTTTGATTTCCTTCAAGGACATTGATATTCATGTGTGCTGACGCCATAATAATTATTTCAGACGAGCCTCGAATACTGATTAACTTCCTGGGATCGTTATTAAATTTATTTTTGTGAATCATAATGGAGTTATGCTGGGGCCCACCAGGGAGCGCGATATTTAACGACCGAGACACGTAAACGAAATGCTTAGCCCACGTCAACGGTATGTGAAATAGTGATTTTTAGCACCTCATCTTACTACCTGCACAGGTTAATGCCCATGTACTAAAACACTAATGGATTAAGGATTATAAAAGCTTAATTTAGAGGAAGTGTACCTGCATTTGTAGGGAGGGAGAGTGAAAAACCATTTAGGGAAAACCACCCTCAGTTAACCCGACTGTGATCGAACCCCGATTTCCCCATCTTCGGCAGTCTAGTCCAACACGAGAGTAGTGCGATAGACCACGCGGCTACCAAAACGGTTGTGAACTAGTTTTATTATTATTATTATTATTATTAGCACCGGGTCTTACTACCCGTTCGGGTTATACGCACTTACGCTAATGTGTAATGGTAGGGTGAGTGTGAGATGAAATGGAAGACCTACAGTTTAACGTGGAATCCAAACCACGGTGGAGGCCTGGCATTCCCCACATGTCTTGTCAGAGGTGAAGGAAGGGTTTGGTAATCAGATAAATCTATGCCGGGACCGAGGATCGAACCCCGGCCGCCAGCACAGAAGTCTGACACTTTACCCCTAGACCGCCAGGTCACCCGTGAATTAGTTAGTTTACTTACAGTATAGGTTTGTTTAGATGACTGTAGATCGTGAAAGCAGATCTATTTACCATTGTTGAACTACAGAGTACTTATGAATGGTCAACGTTTTGTTCTCCGGTTTGATCTCAATGTCCAGCTGTATATCATCAAAACATATTTTGTACATAGTAGGATACAGATAGGAATAGAAATACAAACTCTTGTATGTGTTCAACATTAATAGTATCTGTCACATTGAAATCAAATTATTTGGCTTATGACACTACATTAAAATGTTTTTTGTTACTTTAATAGCATTTCTTCTTACCAAAATTTGGGTTAGTGCCCATTCTTGAACTATAGATCTTTTTATTCGTTAGAGTACTAAAGTTATTAATAAACGGTCTACAAACTTTAGGTTTGATTCCAATTAGTTTACAAAACTCGAATTGAATCTACCACTATGTTAATTGTAAGGAATTGGTTTTGTATTATTGTACTTTCAGAAACTATGATTAAATTATTTTTTAATTAAATTTCAAGCTATCAGCTGAAGAAAAGAATAAATATTAATACTTTAATCTGTTTTTGTCTAGCTGTGTATTGTCAAGGAATATCTAGTAAGTGTTTTAGAGTACTATACTGGTGGAAAGAACAGTTTAGCTTGTTTTTGTGTTTGTGTTTTTGTGATCAACACTGATATTATCTGCAGATCACAAGACTTGAAGTATGAGTACATTAAAAATAATTTTGTAACTTTATTTACTGTTATTTCTACTAAATTCAGGGTATAGTTATCATTCTTGAAATATCTTTATTTTTAGTTTTTTACTCATTAGAGTGTTTAGATTCTCTTATGAACCGTCTACAAACATCAGGTTTCATTCCAAAGTGTTGACCATACTTGCATTGAGCACACCACCAAGTCAATTGGAGAGAGATGAATTAGTTTTTGCACAAAAACTTTTATTGAATTTATATTTTTTGTTCAATTTTACATTACCAGATGGTGACCTGGCGGTCTAGGGGTAAGGTGTCAGACTTCTGTGCTGGCGGCCGGGGTTCAATCCTCGGTCCCGGCACAGATTTATCTGATTACCAAACCCTTCCTTCACCTCTGACAAGACATCTTGTGAATGTGGGGAATGCCAGGCCTCCACCGTGGTTCGGATTCCACGTTAAACTGTAGGTCCTCTATTTCATCTCACAATCACCCTACCATTACACATTAGCGTAAGTACGTATAACCCGAACGGATAGTAAGACGCGGTGCTAGTAAATAATAAATACATTACCAGCTTAGGAAAATAATAAATATTAACACTTTTATATGTTTTTGGTTGAGTTATTCGAGAACCTGCAGATCATGAAAGTATCTTTTTTTTTTATCTCGTTGGAGTACACTACTTACAGTACTTAGAGTTACTCATGAACAGTCTACAGTTTAAAGTACTGAGCAAGTTTGTACTAACAATTATATTAATCTTCGACAGACATCTTCAGAGGCAGATGGAAGGAAATTTCCACCAGATAAACCTTAACTTTGGCATAAAATTGAAGAGAAACGTCCCTCCCCATTTGCCATTCACCCACTTTTGTAAGAATATGATCAGTTTGACAACAGGCTCAGAGGACATGAGCTATTTAGATACAGATCTCGCGAACATTAGGTAGGTAGCGGAATAACCATAAAAAAAAAGTGCAGTCATTGGAGATCGCATTAGATCTACATTTTATTTTTATAAATTATTTGTTTTTCAAACTACTGATATATATCAGATATATTTAAGGTAGATATCACTAGACGAAAAGTTCATCACAGCTAGTGAAGGAAAAAAGATTGACAGTTGGCCTTTCTCCCCCACAAACACAAGACAAAGTAGAGTCTCCCTCCCTTTTATAACTCTCGTTTGAGTCATTTCACTCCCCGGCCTGAAAACAGAGAGGCGGCCGAAGGGAGCACGAGTAAATTTACAGTTTTTATAGCATTACATTTATTTGTCCAAAATAAATAAAATATTTCTCCAGTAGCAATGTAAAGTTTAGCTTTCTGCACATACTAATATCAACAGATCTTGAATATCTACCAAGGGTGTCCTGGGATGTTGTCAAAACATTTTAAATAAAGAGAAAATGTTTTGACAACATTCCAAGACACCCTTGACAGATATTCAAGATCTGTTGATATTAGCATGTGCAGAAAGCTAAACTTTACATTGGTACTGGAGAAATATTTGATTAATTTTTGCCAACAAGTTTATATTCTATAAAAACTAAAAAATACTTGCAATCCCTTCTGCCGCACCTTAAGCTCTAAAATGAGTTATATCGATCCAGTGCATGTCCAAGATAAAATACTATTAGTAGGGGATTATTATGCAAAGGGCCTTGGAATATGAAATGTACTTCTCTATACTGGAGCAGGGAAAACTAGTATATAGGGTTCTAGAATTAGACACTGTAAGTACAGGGAAAGAAACACAAATGGCCATGCAAGTCTCAGTACTATAAAATAGATTAATTCACACTTAGAACATTCTTTAGTACCTGGTACTGGAAGTTCACTTCCTTATATCAAGATAAAGAGAGTCCGCACATCCGTAGAGAAGTAAGTCCGGCCTACTGGTGGAGAAATAATACGGTATACCAAAAGTATATCGACAGTTCGTCCACACTCGCTTGTATCTAACGGTGTTGTATACACCTTTTAAAACCACCTGTGGCACCGAAGTATATTATTATTATTATTATTATTATTATTATTATGACGCCGGAGAGGACGGACGTGTGTTGCAGGTAGCTCCGCAGTCTTTTGTTTCCCCTGTGCGCATCATGAATTCTAACTGTGAAAGTTGTAATAAAATAATTAAGGACGGGCACTCGGTAAAATGTTTCGGTTGTGCAAGTGATTTTCATTTCGGTGACTGCTCTGGGATTAGTTTTAACACCTATAAAGCCAAGTCGAAGAACCTCAAAAGAGCTTGGCGCTGTAAAGAGTGTCGCTCAGTGAATGCGTGTGCTTCCGCCGAAGAAGACAATGTGGATTTGGTGAGTGTAAGTGACTTATCATCTAGTGATCAAGTAATTTCCCTACTCAAGCAGCTTAACACCAAATCGGCAAAACTCCAAGAATCAGTAAACTTTGTCTCTGCTAAAAATGATGACGTTTTAAATCAAATAAGTAGCTGCCTAGCTGAAATTACATCACTTAAATCAGAAGTGAGCCATCTCAAAACCATAAATCAATCACTTTCTGAGAAAAATGTTTTTCTTGAAAATAAAATAAACTCTCTGGAACAATACACCAGAAGAAATAATATGGAAATACACGGTATGATCCAAACACCAAATGAAAAATTAGAAGAAAATTTGGCAACGCTGGGACAGGCACTAGAGGTAGAACTCAAGGTCGATGACATTGAGATTGTCCACCGCCTACCTACCCCTCGCGCAAACAGAGAAAGGGGTCTCCCACCCCCAGTCATTGTTCGTTTTGCCTCCAGGCGAAAGAGAGAGGAAGTGATGGCAGCTGTACGTTCAAAAAATATACAGTCAGGTAGGAGGTTAGTGAATGACGATGTATTTAATAATGGTGACAAAAGTCCTTTGTTCTTCAACAATAACTTGTCGCAGCACTTCAAGACCCTGTTGTGGAAGGCAAAATCAAAAGGTAGGGAAAGAGGCTACCGGTATGTGTGGGAAAAAAATGAAAAAATTCTTGCTAGGAAAACTGCCACATCTGACATAATTGTCATTCAACAAGATAATGACATTGAAAAAATTGTGTAATTATTTGT
>CABEEJ010000117.1:219319-284084 GCA_901482245.1 Timema douglasi
CGTCTTACTACCCGTTCGGGTTATACGCACTTACGCTAATGTGTAATGGTAGGGTGATTGTGAGATGAAATGGAGGACCTACAGTTTAACGTGGAATCCGAACCACGGTGGAGGCCTGGCATTCCTCACATTCACAAGATGTCTTGTCAGAGGTGAAGGAAGGGTTTGGTAATCAGATAAATCTGTGCTGGGACCGAGGATTGAACCCCGGCCGCCAGCATAGAAGTCTGACACCTTACCCCTAGACCACCAGGTCACCCCACAGAAGTATACAATTGATAATACTTTAGTAACATTATGAAATTAATTTTTGTGAGTTTAGTTGTTATATAGGAGTTATTTTAAGCCATTCATTATCTATTCGGTGTGGAATTTTTCTATTTTACAATATTTGTGAAATTATTGGATTCTGCGTTTACGTGTGTCTGGAATTTCATCTAAATTCTTCAAATACCTTTAAAAATTAAACTTGTTAAATAATTGACAGACCTCTATTTTAATTAAAAAATCCATTTAAAACAAAATAAATTGCATAAAAATCAGTTAATTATAAAATATATACATCACTTTTAATATATAAACGACTTCTATGAAAAAATTGTGAATTCAAGGATAAAGAATCAAATTTAAGTATAAAGCTAATTTCAGTCATTACACAAATAAAATAGTTAATTTAGTGATAATTTATTATTTAACGAACTTACGCGTTTAATTATTGATAGTTTTATGCTTATTAGTTATTTGTAAACCAATTTACAAAAACACATTTAAATTAACAATAATGTATTTCAAACAAGCATATAATGATGAATATTAAATTTACAACACATCAATTAAGAGCTGATACAAAACAATTAGCACTATATTAACAAATATATTAGCCATTTATCACATCTTAAACGTTTCTTAAATGGATGGCTCTTTTTTTAAATTGACGCAAACTTAGATTAATAAAACAAAACGGAATATGTAATCAAATGATTTTACTGATTGGAAGTAAACTCACATACGCACATTTTTACTAAATAATTGTATTAAATATCCAACATTAATATATTCCTTACTGGTTTATGAAACATTATTGAAATGTATCCAAGTCTAAATATCTAGTATGCGTGAAATTTGTTCTGTATCAAGAGAACGACTCTCTCTCTCTCTCTCTCTCTCTCTATATATATATATATATATGTGTGTGTGTGTGTGTGTGTGTGTGTGTGTGTATATATATGACGTGAATATAGTGTGAGGAAGTATATACTAACCTGTAAGCTCGTGCCCTATAAATGTAAATAAATAAACTTTAACAAAATACAATAATATGTTTTTATAATCATCATGAAAATACAGGTTACAAAACAAGCGATTTAAAATGTAAATTTAATTATAACCTTAAAAAGAAATGATTTAGAATTTCTCTCTACTCTTACAAATAATATCGAGTATATCTGATGTATTTTAAATTCAATCATTTATATTGTCCTTGTGTAAGACTGCTTGATTGAAAATCCAATTATGATTTAATTTTTATAAGTACAGTTCCAAGTATAATTGTAACTTTTTACTTATTAAGATTTTAACACATTGAAGTATTAGTAATTTTTCTTGATGCATCAATTTTTTTAAGAAACTTTTCATGACAATAAACTCAGCTAATTTTATATTTAAAATGATTTCACCTACGTATGTTCAAAGTGCCTTAATGGTTTGTTGAGTATCGTTCCTAGGTAGGGAAACCAATGTTGTTTATTTAAATACCTTCACGTTTTTATTCTTCTTAATCTCGTATTTGATAAAAAAAAATATTTTTCTTGAAAGCATTTGGAAATTTGGTTCAAACTTAAATATAAAAATGTTAAAGCTAGCATCAATAAAGAATAATCATTTCACAACTTTGGTGGCCTTATGGTATAAGGCGTCACTTTAGGAATAGACTAGACTGCAGATGACGGGGAGATCTGAGTTATATTCGAGTCAGGTGTACTAAGGGATGGTAATTAGTTTCTATGCAATAACGGGTATTAAGATACAGTGCTAAAAAAAAAAGTATAGCTATTTCAAAAGGGTTATACTGAAATCATACAGAAGCTTCGAACTAAAGCCAAAATCAGATTGCTTCAAACGATTAAATACATTTCCTAAGTTGATTATTGTGAGAGTTCAAGAGGGAGTTGATAAATTGTGGCTACACAACATGGCTGTAGATAAAGCCTGAGAATATGTATTAGTTTTTTACAATTTTCTCTAAATTGTTGCTAAATAAACATAAAATAATTTTAGGCTATTATTATACAATTTAAATAATAACAATAATGGTCAATCCTTGATATAAGTGTACCAGGTTTGATTCCAACACCAGTTAGAAATGTATTATCATAGAAACTAGGCAGATTTATTTTTATTAAATGGTTTTATATTGCTTGGTCTTGGTGTAGTGGTTTCCTAGAAATAATGTATCATTTGAGTCACTTTATAAAAGCACTAAGGAGTTGTTTTTTTCCTCCCCACTGCGTCTTAATACCCATTAGTCTTTCTTTTTTCACCACCTCTTAATAAATTTTAGGTCACATGAATACATTAATTACTTTAATGTAATAGGGATGAAGAAGGTAATAGTTTATAGGAAGGGTACCCATGTTAACGTGGAGATAGTGATACACCATTTAGGGAAATACATGCTCAGTTTATCTGGCCAGGATTGGAACCCAAACCACAACTAGAAGAGTCTGAGATGCATTCCACGTGTCCATTGATGAAGTTTCTATTGGTTAAAAATGCATTATAAATACATTTTAAAAATGTACACCGATCATTTTAGAAAACATTCTATTTAAAATAAGATATAAGACTTTGATATATAATTTTTAAATAATATATTAGTTCAAGTGCCTTATTAAAATCAATCATTGTAATTACATTAAATTACTCATCAACTGATTATAACATTTTTATCTCGAGTTTTCGAACTTCATAATATTTGATCAAAACTCTACTATGAACCGTCTATCTAGCTTTGTATAACTGTATATTTACATTTACTTTCTATTTTAAAAATATTAACTTCAATTTAATCAGTCCGACACCTTAGCTTAGTCGTTAGCATGTCTACTTTCAAATCTAAGGGTCCCGGGGTCAGTTTCCGGTATGGCCAAAAATGTATCATTGATGAATATATGGGTTTACACTTTCACATTGATAAATTAACGTACGGGGAGTAGATGTTGTGCCTATCCTAGTCTAAAGATAGATTATAATGCATTTTAAGCTACGACAGGCCTAGCAAGCCGCCAGTAGAAAATATATGGCTTGAATAAAAAAATATACCCAGGCCATAGGCCAGAAATAGATGTAAATTGATATGTATACATACATGTATATATACATATATATATATATACGTATATGTATATATGCCTATAAGTATATACGTAAGAAGTGTATAACCCGAACGGGTAGTTAGACGCGGTGCTAAATATTATTATTATATACGTAAGCGAGTCAAAGTCCCAAAAATATGGGGTTGGCTTTAATTTAGAAAAACAAACCATTGTCTCAATAACATAAGACAATATATAGTTCTTACTTAAACTAAAAAAATACATACAACAATAGAAAAATTAAATATAATCCTTCTTCACTCACTTTTAGCATTTAGGTTGCTGCCTCGGTCAGTGATAAATTATCAATCTCTTTCATGTCCAACCACGTGTCCTAAAATACAATGGACTCTGAATTTATAAAGCATTACTCATCTAAACTATTGTTCTTTGAGCGTATCTCTTTTGTCCTTTCGCCTTAAGGACCTTAGTATTTCCTTCGATGGAAAACAATTAGAGCTTAAATCGTTGCCTGAAATATTTGGTGGTGATATGAGCTGGCCTTTCGTCTTTTAGCGTATTAGGCATGGTTTATTTGACTAAATGCCACACAAGTGGCATAGGCCTTATCTGGAACGTGGTATGGGGTATCCATTTAATATTAGACTATAAGGATTAATCATTTGCATGCATTATTGACCCTAACCTCGTACAGGTACGAGACAATGTTAGAGTAGGGAATGCCAGGCCTCCACCGTGGTTCGGATTCCACGTTAAACTGTAGGTCCTCCATTTCATCTCACAATCACCCCACCATTAAACATTAGCGTAAGTGCGTATAACCCGAACGGGTAGTAAGACGCGGTGCTAATAATAATAATAATAACAATGTACAGTGCAAACTGTATATTTCCAAGGAAGCATAATGCTTGATAAAGGAGAACAAATACTTCCAAGTAAGTGATTTTAATAATTTCAAAGTGTGATTTCTCCTAAAATTGTTATCTTGGGTTATTTGAACATAAGCTGAGCTTAACAACTATATTAAAATTTGTTTTCAAAGTTTGGTTTAAAGCCATACAAATATATTAACCCATGTCAAAGTAATATTAAAATATATTTGATTATTTGTAGGCCAGATCTAAAACTCATTTAATCTAAAATTTACCCTGTCTGGTTAGGCGGAACCTTTCGCAAACTTCTTAGAGGTGCATTTCAACAAAAGAAATAATTTATTTTTTTGTGTTTAAAAATAATTATTAAAATTAAATAACTTAATTATTTGATATAAGTATCAGGATACGGTTTGGATGTCTCTTATCATTTACTTTTGAAATACACAATGGCGGGAAACAAAGATATGTACTTTCTCCATTACATTTTACTATCGGCCTAGTCTTAAAGTGTGCTATCAGGGTAATGAAAGATAGCAGGGAAGGTTTGATATTAAATTATACAATGCATATAATAGAAACACGCCTCAGTGGCGTAGTTAGCTAGCACGTGAGCTTCGTGTTGAGCTAGACTGCCGAGGATGAGGAGATCAAGTTTCGAATCTCGCTTGGGTGAATTTGAGGGGCTTTTTCTAAAATAGTTTTCCACTCTGCCTCCTCGCAGATGCGGGCTTAGTTCATCTGTATTAAACCTTCCAAATTTCTAGCCCATTAGTGTAATTAATACTTAGGCGTATAACCCGAATGGGTAGTTAGACGTGGTGCTAAAAAATAAAGACACTATTAGAATACGCAGTAGAATTTGCTTTGTTGGTTAATAGTAAGGAAGTTGTTGCTGTAAATGTAGACCTTTTTTTTAGAGGTTCGTAAGGAAAGATGTTTAGAAATGAACGCGGACAATTATTATATATTATACTACTATAAAGCCACATGGCTGACTCACTCACTGACATTAATGATTATCCACTTCCAGATGAGCTAAAAACTTGAAATTTGGCAAACTTATAGCTCCTAGCCTGCAACCGACGGGAAAATTCCGAAAAGTTAAAAAATTTAATTTTTAACCCCCGGAAAAAATTCAAAATGGCGTAGCAACTTTAAAGTCGGTGAAGACCTTTCTTTGGAGGTATCTTAAGGCTAAGCGGTAAGACCTATCAAAAAACGGCTCTGGAATTACATTAGTTTACATCCACTTGCAAAGAGAATTCACTGGAGGTTTGGGGGGGAAGCCCCCAACGAGCAAAGCAAGTACCAACTATACGACGCAGATTCAGGACAATATTTAGATTACTGTAGACAACAGATCATTTGACATAGTTAATGAGATTAGGAATAATTTTAACTCGCAATAACGATATTAGTAAAAATTAGGAAAAGAATACATTCTGGAAATTCATTCTATTACTCAGCCAATAAGTTGTTAACTTCTCGCTTTCTGGTAGGGAATGTATAATTTAGAATATACAAAACAATCGTTTTACCGGTTGCTCTCTATAACTGTAAACCCTTACAGGAAGAAAATAGGTATAGTGTGCTTGAAAACAATGGAAGATATTTGGTTCAAAAGTATGAGGGTACTAGGAAGTGGAGGACGATGCATAATGATAAGTTACATAACCTTTACTCATCACACGATATTGTTAGGATAATAAAGTCTTGTAGATTACGATGAGTAGGACATACAGCGCCAATGGGAGAATCTAGAACCCTGTCCAGGGTATTGACTTGAAAACCCAATGGGATGAGACCATTGGGAAGACCTAGATTCAGACGGGAGGGTAGCATTGAAATGGACCTGAAATATATAGTATGTAATGAGGTGGACTGGATATAACTGTCTCAAGATAATATTGTTATGTGGCATACTTTAGTAAGTGCAGCAATGTATTTTCTAGTTCTATCTGCCTTAGAATATGTAAGTAAATAAATAAATAACATCTAACTATATTATCTAATACTAAGAATGTGTTGACAAAAATAGGTTGATTAACAACATCGTCCCTTTAAAGGTTTTACAACATTTAGACCAGCTTTTTCAGTGAATCATTTTTATATTTAATTAAAAGCTTCCAAAAATATTAAGAGAAAAGGAAGGGTGGATGGTATTGTTGCTGTTCACACATTTATTAGAGGGGTGTATTAAAGGTAGTCACCACTTAATTCTGATTTAAAAAAAATTATTTATCTTTTATCTGTCCGGCATTTTTCCACCCCATTACTATTACTTTGCTTCACTCAGGGTGTGAGGTTTTTTTCAAATAAATTAGAATACTGTTAAACCTTTCCTAAGACGCATGAAACCCTTGCGGTGGTAGCCCGTCACACATAAACATACACACACACACCAGAAAGTGTCATACTATTATTAAATCACTCAATTTTACAAACGAGATCCAGCAAATAGTTTTTCTTTGAAACATCTCAATTCTAATTCCTACTTAAGCAAGGAGAAAAGGGCCAATTTCGAATTTAAGGAATTAAAAAAAAATTTAAATTATAAATTTCAAATTGTAGTATTTTCAAATAGATATTTTTTGTAATTTATATTAATCATTGTAATGTTTTATAATAAAATACCCGCTACACATCACACGTTTTAATTATTTGTATGATTTTACTTACTAATATAATTCTTAGATTGTTTATCAATTGTCACAGGTTTATACATAATTTATCCAAATGTTCTCATTTGGAATTTTTTAATATGTAGATTTTTTTGTTCCACAAAGTTGAAAAATTATTACAATATTAATTTAATTTAATATTTTATTTAATCTTCTTACCAAATATGTTTATGAATTTTAGAAGAAAAATTTCTAATGTTGTTTCTTCTTTTGTGCAAACACATATACGTAGGTTTAATTGCCTCGCTTATCATACAGTTTTGGTTGTGTAAAATTACAAATTGTCTTAATTTAAAACATATATTTTTGTGAAACGAGAACCTATTAATATTTTAAGGGTCAAAATAATAGACCTGGTACATAACACCACATACTATTTTCTGTTTTTACTTGACACAAATCAACTATATGATTATTTATTCTATTAATAATATAAAATATAAATATATTTAGTAATATTATGTTTCAAAATTGTTTAAAAATAACTTCTATTGATACGAAGAATTTTTTTTTATTCATGAGAATTAAATCCAATTCGCACCCTTATCTACTAAAATATTTTAAAAGCATCATTGCCATTCTACTAGAGATATTACAATAATATCTGATCCATTTTTAAAAAAACTATAAAATTGACCTCCCTATTATCAAAACTTAAATCACTCATTCTATCTATGTAGGTTAAACCAGATATAGTTTTGTTTAATATTAAAGAATGTATTTTTTTTTAGATGTAAGGTAGGGATGCTCTCTTGTATCTATTTTTTCTAAAATAGATTATTTGCCTTCGATTATGATATTTGAATATATATATAAGTTATTTTTTAGGACCTACGTATCAATTCGGTCTTTAGTGAATTAAAAATAATAGAATAAATAAAATGTAAATGTAAATGTAAAAAACATTGCTGTAATATTATTTATTTTTTACTAATGTAACATATTAAAATCAATGTTTTAAATACTGAACCACAGATTAGTGAGCCATTATATAATGAATATAACGTATACATACCATTATTAGGCACACAGCCAAGTATGAATGTGTTTCTGGTTGCTGGCCAACACACCCCTAACCTCTGAAATGCCAACTAATATAATATTGAATTTAATTAAAGAGACCTTTTAAGATATTAAATAAAACAGTATAGTTTTAATCATAGATTAATATCATTTACGAAGGGTACAGAAGAAAAAGTGTGAAAGTCCAATTTTAACTCAAATTGAGCCAGGGCTGGCATCTTTAAGAAAATCATGGAGTTTTAAAGTGCATTTGATATTAATATTAAAAGCGGTAACTATCACGTTTAAATTAATTTTAAAATAATAGTATTTGATGAGGTCTTAATAGGTTTTGAGAAATAAAAGTCGTTCTGGAAAATGTGTATTGTGTATGTGTTATATGTACCATATTATATGACACATGCAACTTAGATGGTTGTCTTAGTCATACAGTAGTTTGAGGTGAAGTGTAATTATTTCCGAGACTATTCTAATTGGTCTGTGATGTGACAAGCTAATATATATGTACAGTACATTTTACAGTACGTGTTCATTCATAAGCTGCATGACCAAGGTTGTTTATATGTATCTTACTACCCGCACTGCTATCCGAATATTTATATCGATGAGGTAGGAATGAAAAAGGGTGAGTCAAAATTAAATTAACACACATTTAAGCATAGAAAAATATATGGCTAAATCATTACGAAAAAAAAAACTTACTGTACCCTGCTGGGATTCGATTACTGACCTCCTCTTCACCAGAAATCCGGAGAAGACTCGCAACATTTTCTGGGTGCTTACAGTTTTTGGTAAGCCAGAGTTTAAATACAAACTACCAGACAATGTCATATTAAATATTAATAACCAAACACTTGCCTGAATATAGTGATTTTTAATCGGAAGTTAAGTCGCATTGTAAGGATTTAGTTATAAATAGGCCTACCATATTCTATCAACAATGAAATGTAAAAATTTGTCTTCCAATGTAATAAAAATAACTGACTATATCCTTTAACTTTCCTATAAAAAGCAAAATTATGTCTTACTCTATTCTAGATTACCACTTGACTATCAATAACTATTATTTTACCATCTAAATCCCCGATTTTTTCAACATATATAGCTCATTTAAATTTAATAGATGGATTAGAAAAATTAAAGCAGCCTTAATTATATGAATCCTTGAATTGATCTTGGGATGATCACATAAAAGCAAATAATTTTATGTCTGAATCTTTGCTAGACTTAGCAAGCAAGCATCTTTACCTTAAGTATTTCCACGCTAAGCTTTTCTAAGCACTGATATCAACCTGTGAAAACTGGCGAGTCATTTAAATATTGCATATTTATGAATGTCTTTGGGAGGAGCAATTCGACTGACCTCCTTTATTATGCATATCCATTTGGGACTGTTTAAAATAAGGAAATGGTAAAAATAGTTTAATATTTCTATTATTATTATTATTATTAGCACCGCGTCTTACTACCCGTTCGGCTTGTACGCACTTACGCTAATGTGTAATGGTAGGGTGATTGTGAGATGAAATGGAGGACCTACAGTTTAACGTGGAATCCGAACCACGGTGGAGGCCTGGCATTCCCCACATTCACAAGATGCCTTGTCAGAGGTGAAGGAAGGCTTTGGTAATCAGATAAATCTGTGCCGGGACCGAGGATTGAACCCCGGACTCCCAGCACAGAAGTCTGACACCTTACCCCTAGACCGCCAGGTCACCATTTAATATTCCTACTTTACAATAGTAACGCTCCACTTCATGCTTCAGACTTAATTTTCTACCACCTTCTTTGTGACTGACGTAACAAATATCAAACCTTGGCTACATAATCGAGGGAGTCGGTGAGTTAGACATGATAACGTTCAAAGATTTATATGGGGTACATTCACTATTTAAACGTCAATATAATCCATATCCAACTATAAAACAAAATAAAATATTGGTCGATGTTATTATCCTAAAGTTCTTGACTGACTGTAAAAACAACTTTAAGTTCAAGAGATAAGCTACCAGAAATCACTACCAACATAGTTTTTTTTATAAAATGAGGGTTATCATGTACTTGCCCCGACCCCCTCAATTGTGGCACATTATTGGATGAGTTAGCTATCAGTTCACTCGCCTTGTGTTAAAGCGAATCCTGTCAGTTATTACGAGAAGTTGGTTTGGTTGAAAGAGTTCCAGCTGCCAGCACAGTGCAGCGCCACATGTCACAACTCTCGCTGGTACCAGTGACAGCCTTCTCAAGTAGAGTGCGCGTACGTCAGTTTGTCAACAGGTGTACAATATTGACCTGCCAAATGTAGCCGTTTTCTTGAAGATTACAAATTATTTGGGTTTTGAATTAAAGTTATACGAATGAATGTGTATTAAGCTCTCACATACAATTTGTTTTTAATGCTGCATAATATGGGTGTGAATGAATTAGTTGATAAAGAAGTTAATTCAATAACCTTCAAAGATCCTTTTTAATTTTGTTTAATGTAATAAATAACTCAAAAAGACTCATTAGGCACATTTTTATGAAACAATAATTTCTAGGAATGAAATAGCCAAATATATTATTTATGCTTTTAGTGAGGATTATTACTCCATATAGATATCATATTCTGAATATTGAAAAATGACACCTGAACATGGAAATCGAACCCGGGACTTTTGGCTTAGTACGCCAATGCTCTAACCACTGAGCTATCCAGGAATCGTCCCGTTTTCAGGGTCACTCTTCACTCATATATTAAGGCAGAGTCCATGATGGACGTGCGGAAATCGTCGGCTATAAATGTGTGATTTCTTATTAAGGTCACGAGCTATCAGATAATACAGCCACCCTAGACTCGGTAGTTGGCTTATTGCTGCCGCTTGTATAATTATTATAATTGTAAGGGATCGCGTATTAATAATACAATAGCCAAAGCTATTATTATTATTATTATTATTATTACTAGCATCGCGTCTTACTACCCGTTAAGGTTAAACACATTTACGTTAATGTGTAATGGTGGGGTTATTGTGAGATGAAATGAAGGACCTACAGCTTAACGTGGAATCCGAACCACGGTGGAGGCCTGGCATTCCCCACATTCGCAAGATGTCTTGTCAGAGGTGAAGGAAGGGTTTGGTAATCAGATAAATCTGTGCCGGGACCGAGGATTGAACCCCAGCCGCCAGCACAGAAGTCTGACACCTTACCCCTAGACCGCCAGGTCACCCGATGATTAATTCCCACTGATCTTGTTATTTGCTTGATTACTCTAAACAGGGTGACTTAACATTCGTGTCTTATGAGTGGCTGACCCACAGCGGGGGTCACGTGAACCAGACGATAGTCTAATATAGTCTATTTTGTCAGTTACAAACCTTACCTAGTGTACTGAGGATAGTTATAAAAATATATATTTCACTCTGAATATTCACAAATGAGGGTACATTTTAATATAGATTCTACCTTTCTCATACTGATTCAATTTTCGTGGTTGAATGTGGATAGCACAGAAGCACAGTAAGACGTGGGTAAAAAAAAAGTATAGAATTTACTTAACAGGCATATTAGTACTATTTAGCATTTAGTATATATTACTTTTTTGTAGAAACCTTTTAGGTGAACGTTAGATTTTCAGATCATAATAAGTAGATCTTAATCTTCGTTGTTGAACGTAATTTAACCTAGAGCTGAATCAATTTAAAAGCGATCATAATTATATATTATATCCATCCCAAACAGGGATATCGGCATTATTTTAATCAAAAAGGTAACTAAGATACCATTTCACGGTGAATTAACTGGGATTATAAATACATTATTAGGTGACCTGGCGGCCTAGGGGTAAGGTGTCAGACTTCTATGCTGGCGGCCGGGGTTCAATCCTCGGTCCCGGCACAGATTTATCTGATTACCAAACCCTTCCTTCACCTCTGACAAGACATCTTGTGAATGTGGGGAATGGCAGGTCTCCACCGTGGTTCGGATTCCACGTTAAACTTTAGGTCCTCCATTTCATCTCACAATCACCCTACCATTACACATTAGCGTAAGTGCGTATAACCCGAACGGGTAGTAAGACGCGGTGCTAATAATAATAATAATAATTATTATTATTATAATAAAATACATTATTACACGTGACAGCGGTGAGACTGGTATCATAGGAATAGTTTTATTTTTTTATCATGGTAAAAACATTAATCTCGTCTAAATCCCAGTGTTATTTATGACTAAGAATTTTTAAAAAAACTTTATGTTTTGAGGTGTATTAACGAAATAAGTTACGCACTATCCTAGGAGGATGGAATGAGGGGGAGGAGTTGATAACTCTTTGAAGTTTAACTTATCTCCTCTAACATCTCATTGTAAATTTTAGGGTTGATTTTGTTTACTCTGAATAATATCGATACCACCCGCTCCAGAGGAAGGGATGGTCTCATGCGTCTGCCTTGTATTATACACGCCTGCTGACGACGGGGAGATCGGGGCTTGTATCCCGGTTGGATCTACTGGGGATGATTTTTCTTAAATAGTTTCCCAATCCCTTTCCACACAAATACGGGTAGATTATCTCTAAAATGCTTCCTTCCTCATTACTACCCCACAATAGTAATTATTACCATATGCGTGTGTATGTATATATACCATTGATACGGTTTTAATGTAATATAGGCCTAATACTCTTTATCAAACCTTTAAAACCTAGAAACTATTTTCAAAAAATGATATCTAGATAGAGTAATCCTCACTAAAAGCATAAATAATTACTTGGCGGTCTAGGGGTAGGGTGTCAGACTTCTGTGTTGGCGGCTGGGGTTCAATCCTCGGTCCCGGGAACAGATTTATCTGATTACCAAACCCTTCCTTCACCTCTGACAAGACATCTTGTGAATGTGGGGAATGCCAGGCCTCCACCGTGGTTCGGATTCCACGTNCTACCATTACACATTAACGTAAGTGCGTATAACCCGAACGGGTAGTAATACGCGGTGCTAATAATAATAATAATAATAATAATAATTAATTATACTGAGCACGTTACAAATGGTACAACATCGTAAGCATTTTGAAAATGGAAATAGTGGGTTCTCTAAATCTTGTAACGTTTCATAAGATTCTCAACTGTCCAAAACAAACAAAAGATTGTCCTTGTCTATGGTACGCTACCGTGTTAGGAATTAGGAAGGTTAATTTCAGTGGTGTCGTACCCGCATGTGCGTGGATAGAGTGGGAGATCGTTCATGAACACACACACCCTCTCAGTATATCGAATCACAATCTCCTCATCATCGTTTTGAACAAATTGATTATATAAATATGAGGCCTACAATATATATATACTTGATTACTTGAAAAGAGAGTAAGTAATACATATTAATATTCATATATTCAAAATATGCTAGAAATACAATAACTAACTGCGGTTTGATATATATCAAACCGCAGTTAGTTCCAATTCAATACATCACTGTTAAAACGGAAACGAAACATGTATTTTGCTACCATAGAAACCTAGTCGTAAACAGAAGCACAACCGATTGATCTAAATGGTCAGATTTTAACTTATATATATATATACACACAAAAGAAACATGGATGCCTACTGTTATTATTATTATTATTACTAGCACCGCGTATTACTACCCGTTCGGGCTATACGCACTTACGATAATGTGTAATGGTAGGGTGGTTGTGAGATGAAATGAAGGACCTACAGTTTAACGTGGAATCCGAACCACGACCGAACCACGGTGGAGGCCTGGCATTCCTCACATTCACAAGATATCTTGTCAGAGGTGAAAGAAGGGTTTGGTAATCAGATAAATCATTGCCAGGACCGAGGATTGAACCCCGGCCGCCAGCTTAGAAGTCTGACACCCTACCCCTAGACCACCAGGTCACCCACTATGTCTACTGTGTATTCTAGTTTGATCATAAAGTAACGATGGTAATTCCAACATGTTGTGAAATATTTATGTTTGTTTTCATTGTTGTGAAATAATAGGTTTTACATGAAAAAGCAAGCACGTACATAACTTTATTATAAATTAGTTATTGTATTTCTAGCATATTTTGAATATATGAATATTAATATGTGTTACTTACTCTCTTTTCAAGTAAATAAATATAATCCAATTAAATATATATATATATATATATATATTTGTGGTATTGAACATGTACTTACTGAACTGACTTATTATATCAGCACACGAGAATTTGTATGTGCGAGAGCGAAAGAGCCTACCAATTTTAATCGGGAAAGTATTTGTACCTATCTTAAATAATTTTTTTCACTCCACAATTGATATGGGACCAACAGATCTACTCCCCCACCCCCGAAAAAAGTTCTGGTACGTATTTTTATCGCCCAAGAAAAATCCGTAACATAATAGTTAATTGTTACATTAATCTTTTACTTTGAAGTATATTTAATTTTTTATTTCATTTAATTTATTCAAGGTATTTAACGTACACTTTTTTAACCGTACTGATTATACCAGGACACATTTATAAACGATCTTAAATCTAGAACAGACACAACATCCAGCCCCCTGCCTTTAATTCATCACTGTGAAAGGGAAAGCCTCCATTTCACCAATAATAAATTTTTCGGACATGCTAAGAATCTAACCTGGGACCCTTATATCAGTAGACAGCCACGATACAGACCAAGTTAAGGCGTTGGACAGTTTAAACTATAACATTTGTAGTACATCCAAAAGGTTAGTAGGATATTGAGTTAGTAGTTAGTAAGTCGGGTTAGTTTGTAGGTTGTGGCTGATATAATATTTTTCTCAGCAAGATAAGTAAATTCCCTCGTACGATTAGTTCAAACTATAATTACAAATGAATTTAATTTTTTTTTCCCTTTTCTACACATTTTATGATAAACAATTTGTAAAAAATGATTTACTGGTCTACTCTTCTTGAATGAGAATTTGATTTAATTTTTTGAACAAGAATGATTGGTTCAAAAACTTTTTAAATAAATCAAAATCACAATTGAATTTTTGTATAACTTTCTATAAATAATCATAATCGTGGAAATGTTATTAAGTTCAAGATTATGATAGAGCTTGGAACTTTTTTTTCTGCCGAACTAAAAAGAGTGTGTTACTCCATTATTTTTAGTCCTTGCCTGTATGTTTTTCCATCTGCATGACTGTATATGAGCTACAGGAATAACGGTAGGATGAATTTAAATAAAGTTTTATATTAAGATATTATTGTTATTCCTAGAGGTAAAATCTAGATTTTATTTCTAGCTTTAAAATCCGGGATAGCTTAGAAAAAAAAAATTTTTTTAAAGTTTTAAAATTTTAGAAAATTGCCATAAAAATGTTGTTTACAATGTCTATCTTGGTAGTGTTTTACTAGATTTTGTACTGTAAACTTTTTTTTCCTAGAAAAAGCTATGAGGGTAGTTAACTGCAACTGAATTTTCAAAATGCCGTTCCTAACAAAAATATTCTATATACGATACTACATTAAACTATTTGTGAGATTACAAGATACCATTTATTTAACAGTTGGTTTAACATAAATATTTATAAGTGCATGAAAGGCTAGGTTTGTTTGTAATAAATATTATATTTCAGTCAATTAATTATTTACATAAGAGTGGATACCGTGATAGTGAGCTAAATAATTTATATTATTTTAATTTATTTATAAGATAGTATACGAAAAGGCCACGTACAATATTTAACCATTGCTGAAAAGGGGCCTAGGCATATATATATATATACCAACTCAGTCCAAGGTTTGACCTTGTTAATAACTAATTTTAATCGAGAACACCAGTTTAACTGGGAACTACTTCCACCTTTAAAAAAGGGGGGAGCCAGGGTCTACAGGTGCTATATCGACATCGATTATCGGGAAGAAACATCCATTCCCTTGAGACAAACCTTTTTAAAGTTGTTGCATAGACTCGTATATCCAATATTGATACTGCCAAACAGTATCTATTACTTGGACACTTTTAAGTATTTAAGTATACAGAGAAAGTTATTATACGGCATAATTTTAAGTTTAACTTTTATGGCGGCATTCTTGAAGGTGGTTAACTGTTTGAAAACTCTACTAGATAATTTTCCTTTTCTTGCTCATCCTCACAGTCGACTGAGTTTACACTAATGTAACAATGAAACTCTCTTAAAATATTCAATACCTCCTCATTTTTTTAAAGTAACATTGTCATTTCGTGGACACATAATGGCCATTAAAATATCACTTTAGCTCAGTGTATTTCCAAATTATTATTATTATTATTATTATTATTATTATTATTATTATTAGCACTGCGTCTTACTACCCGTTCGGTTTATAAGCACTTACTCTAATGTGTAATGGTAGGGTGAATGTGAGATGAAATGAAGGACCTACAGTTTAACGTGGAATCCGAACCACGGTGGAGACCTGGCATTCCTCACATTCACAAGATGTCGTGTCAGAGGTGAAGGAAGGGTTTAGTATTCAGATAAATCTTTGCCGGGACCGAGGATTGAACCCCGGACGCCAGCATAGAAGTCTGACACCTTACCCCTAGACCACCAGGTCACCCTATTTCCAAATTTATTATGAACACTACCGAGGCATAATTATGTCAATACTTCCTCTGGACCTTCTGTGACATTTTCTTTCAATCTATATCTTTTTCAGCTTTCCACTATTTCATTAGCCATTAACGGAAGCTACTGTCGATTTCCCGTACGTTATTGTTTAAATTAATAATTTTAAAAGCCTTCCACAGCTGAGAGTATTTAGTGCTTGTTAGGATGATTGAGGTCCTATGAGTATAAGGAAGAATTGATAAACATTAATTGAAATCATTCCCCAACAGTAAAACTCTTCTCCCAAATACAAAACTATTATTCATTATGGACTGTTCTGACACAAAGATTTGATTGCATTTATTGCATGGCTTGTATCCATGATTAACTCTATCCTATATTAGCACACATATATAAATGTTGTAATTTTAATTTTTCATAAGTTTTCAAGTTTGAAAGTAATACGCACCTTTTGAGTAACTTCCTTACAATTTTACCAGATTTACGATTTCTAGATCATTGAAAAATACTAAAAATCCTCCGTACCTAGATAATTAAATATATAGATAGATGGATACATACACATATACATACATATACATACATATACACATTCATACATACAAACATACATTCATACAAACATGCATTCATACAAACATACATTCATACATACATTCATACATTCATACATACATACACACATACATACATACATACATACATACATACACACATACATACATACATACATACACACATACATATATACATACATATTTACCCCACATAACCCCTTGTCCCTAAAGCTCATAACTTAGTTGGGCTACGGTCAACGACTAGGAAGATTATCCTCATATCTTAGTTGGACCACAGTCACAAACTAGGACGATTATTGTCATAGACTAGTCGGACCACAGTCACAAACTAGGACTATCCTCATAGTTTGTTAGGGTTACGGTCACTAACTAGTAGGATTATCGTCTTAGTCTAGTTGGGCTACGGTTACTTACTAGGAGGATTATCATCATTGCTTAATTGGCCCATGGTCACTAACTAAGAGGATTATTGTCATAGCTTAGTAGTTCACCAACTAAGAGGATTGTCGTCATAGTTTATGTCACATGGTCACCAACTAAGAGGATTATCGTCATAGCTTATTTGGGACACTCTCATTGGCCAGGAGAGCCATCACAGATAATAGACCTGCGGGTAGTTATGAATTTGGATCCGCCAATCTTTTTACCTTTTTTTAAGCTCATTTAGGTTGGGTAAGCTTAGACTAGGTTAAGTTTGGTTGGGCTGGATTAAATTGACATTTTAAATGTAACTTAATATCCACCACTTGATATTCATCGTTCAGTTTGAAAACACATTTACATACATCCTAAATGGAGTTCGAAAACAGTCGTGGCCGAGATAGTACATCAGTACTCCTTGTTTACAATTCACAAGAAGGAACTCGTAGCCTATCTGTAATGTGGGATTAACGATACTCTTTTAATCTCAAGTGAACTTGTTGCCCAACTGTAATGTGGGATTAACGATACTCTTTTAAACGCAAGTGAACTCGTGGCCCAACTGTAATATGGGATTAACGATACTCTTTTAAACGCAAGTGAATTCGTGGCCCAACTGTAATATGGGATTAACGATACCTTCTTAAAAACAGATCATAACAGGTACACGTGGTCCAACTGTAATGCGGGATTAACGATACTCTTTTAAACGCAAGTGAACTCGTGGCCCAACTGTAATATGGGATTAACGATACTCTTTTAATCTCAAGTGAACACGTGGCCCAACTGTAATGTGGGATTAACGATACCTTCTTAAAAACAGATCATAACAGGTACACGTGGTCCAACTGTAATGCGGGATTAACGATACCTTCTTAAAAACAGATCATAACAGGTACACGTGGCCCAACTGTAAAACGCCCGTTGCGTGGATAGGTTGATTTTTTAAAAGTTATATTACGATCACTGAAATTTCATAATACAAATATAACGTTAATATTATTAAAGGTCTAATTACTAATAAAACTAATATAACTCAGGATAGGACACCAATTGCAACACACCCTAACCTAACACTATTAATTTTACCTTATTATGATTTCCAAGCGATAATCAACCCATATACAATTAAAACATTTATACTGCTACCTCCACCTGGGAACGCACTAGGGCCTATCATATATGTGGTTAATTCTCTAGACCAGAGTTGAAAATTGAGAGATCACGTAATCTTATAGTTATATAATTTGAAAAGTCCGTTTCCAGTTAAATAAATTACGAAAAAATGGCTGAACAAGTTTTGACAAGAAAACTCTCATTTTAATAGTTAGTAATTCAGGATGTCGGGGAAAATAGTAGTTTACAACGAAAATCTGGTTTTCACAGAAAATTTTCAGCTTTTCATTCTTTATTTACATCACTATGGAAACCCTGATTTGTGCGTGATTTTATACACGTAAATAAAAGATTTATCTTTGGTTAAAAATAATAACAAAATTCTTATTAGAGTAAATTGGTGCAACGAGTAGATAGGGATCTGAGAGAATGGTTGTTTTAAAGTTCTCATCGTGTCTTTAAGGGTGAAAATATATGTTTTGATTCAAATTAAACATCGAAAGCCTTATATTTTTCTAAAGTTGATATCCTTTGACGAGTAAACTTTTTACCAGAAAGCTGAGTGAGGGCTTTTTATATAGAACTTTTCTCAATAAAAGTTTATATTACATTTTAGTGCAATACTTTGTAGCCATCGTTGCAACAATCCACTAGTTTTAGAGATAATTTCATTTAATACAACCACGAGGAAATTTCTAATCCGATTTGGACAGTTAAACACTCATTGTACAGCTTATGGATCGAGGATGATAGCAAAAATGCTAGATTCCATTAAAGCCCCGAGTTGAATACAGAATTCCCAGGTTTTCTGCTGTGTATGTAGTGGCTCTTCTGGACGATCATTTTTTATAACACCGCCATAAAACCCCTAATTTTTGTATGATTGGAGGGTCACTTAATAAAACATTTATCTACGTTACGACAAATAAATTGAAATCTTAGAGGTAAAACTCATATTAAAGTGTTATCATCGTGATGTGAAGGGGGAAATTAAATGTTCGGATTAAAATTTGACACCAATAGCTCAATAGAAAACTGATAACTTTGGACAACTAAACCTTTAACTAGCCGGTCAAATGAGGATTATGTCTTTAAAATTTTATTCAATAAAAAGTTGAAAATAAATTTTAGTGAAATTAATCTGCAGCCATTGTTACAACGATACACTAGTACATTATCATAATTAAAATATTGTTGAAACCCAAGTTAAGAAACTTTTTTTGATAGTTCATAAAATTATAGTTAGTTAAAACGGATTCACCACATAGGATGTGTTGATTAGATATCGCTTTTGGCATAAAGTGTCAACTCTAACAGCTATAAATTAAATATAAAGAACTTCGGTTAATGTTGGATACCAGCCAATTGTTTATATTTATTTAAATATGGTTTTAAACACAGGTTTATTTTTAAATATAATTTATAATTATGCCTTGTTAACCTCATAAAATAATATTACATGGTTGTGTTTATATTATTATTATTAGCACCGCGTCTTACTAACCGTTCGGGTTATACGCACTTACGCTAATGCGTAATGTTAGGGTGATTGTGAGATGAAATGGAGGACCTACATTTTAACGTGGAATCCGAACCACGGTGGAGGCCTGGCATTCCCCACATTCACAAGATGTCTTGTCAGAGGTGAAGGAAGGGTTTGGTAATCAGATAAATCTATGCCGGTACCAAGGATTGAACCCCGGCCGCCAGCACAGAAGTCTGACGCCTTACCCCTAGACCGCCAGTTCACCTATAAAAGGTTATTAACCTCTACTCTATCTGTAATAAAGACAGTATCATTATCATTAATATAAAATATAACCAAATTGTAATATTTTCCACATTGAATAAATAATTAATTTTAGCATCATATCTTACTACCCGTTCGGATTATATGTTAATAAATAATTAAAGTAAACATAAAGTTTCAAGTGGAATAATGAGGGGGTGGCATACCCTACGCATGATTTGTGTTCTCACCTCACTAGCTCCTTTGTGAATCTCAGTCCTCCTACAGTTCGTTTATATATCTCTAGAGTAAACTTATTGAAAGCTGGTTGGTAGATTGCTCAGATGATTGGAGCCTTAGTTAAAAGTTAGACGATTATTTACAGGTGGGATGGTCGGTGTGAACTCGTTTGTTGTAATTTGCGGAGAGGTGGACCAGGGGTGGAGCGGTGGGAAAGGGTTGGCGCGGCGGACCTTTTATCCAGCGGGGTGAGAGGGAGGGTATGTGAAATATCGCAGTCACCTTCAGGATTCACTATTGATCGCAGTTAGCGCTCCTCCGCGCAGTCAGCGCTCTACGCTTAATTCAACTTCGCTCGGTTCAAGCGCTGAGGTGGGGCTGAGGTAACGTCTTTGCACCCAGCACAATAGCCACAGGTGATTAAAAACAACGGGAGGGTAAAGTTCAGTCAACTTAAAACATATCTGATATTCAGAGATAGTGAAAAATAGGTTTTAAAGGTGCATGTATTCATAATTTTTTATTCAGATTTTCTGGCGGCCGGGGTTCAATCCTCGGTCCCAGCACAGATATATCTGATTATCGAACCCTTCCTTCACCTCTGACAAGACATCTTGTGATTGTGGGGAATGCCAGATCTCCACCGTGGTTCGGATTCCACGTTAAACTGTAGGTCCTCCATTTCATCTCTCACAATCACCCTACCATTACACATTAGCGTAAGATGCGTATAACCCGAATGGGTAGTAAGACGTGGTGCTAATAATAATAAAAATAATAATAATAATAAGTAGAATACAACTCACTGGTAGCCGTTCAAGTATAGTTGGTATAAAACGGACAACAGAATTATGCTTAAGGTGGAGGTTAAGGAATGAGAAATGGAGAGAGTTTAAGTAATAGAAAAGAAGGCGAAATTATAAGATACACTTAAACCAAGAACATAAAAGAAACATATTAATGCTTACTCTATTAATAATTTTCATCTTTTGTTGAACAAAAGATAAGTAAAATCATATAAGCCCTAATATATTCTTTTTTCCACAACATAAATTGCATATTCTATTACAATATTCTTTTTAAATAAAAGGCGGTATTATTTTAGGTAAAATACAAAGCAATATTGGCATATTTTCAATAGATTTTATAAGACGCATTTAAACAGTATTTCCAATCACTCTGTTATGTGTGTATTGCTTATAGTGAAAAAGAGTTGGACGTACTTTTGAGACAAACCTTAAATATTATATGACAAATATTCCAAAACAGCTAGGAAACATATTTTTCAATTTAAACATAGGTGGGTCAAATGAGAAATAAGACTCGCCAATTCATTTGAAAGATTATGTTGCCAAACCTATAGTTTCAAACAACCCACACCGTTGGGACAAGTTTATCAAAAAAAATGTACACTTTGACTGCTAAGTCGCAACTGCCTCAAACGCAAGTTATTAAAATGGCTAAAATTTAAAATGCAAGACAATTTAATAAAAAAAATTGAAATTACTTTTGTCTGGCAAATGGCAGAAATATTATCCAGGTATCTAAACTCAGTGGAAATCTTTTCTCCACTTCCAAATTGACATACACAATTCAAAATCTGTATTTTGATTAGATGAAGGCCATCTTAAAGAACGTATATCCCCCCCCCTCCTTGCCCCTCCTCCCGTTGATCCAAACATGTTAATGATTTAGTAGTGACCGATTTCAGAGATGTAAGATCGTATTTATTCAGAACAAACTTCCACATAATTGTGACTGAAGAATTCCAGAAATTTATAGAGAAATCAAATCATATTCAAGCTCAATATTGTCCAAATACAGAAGTGTGCGAATTTATTTTATTGAATTTACATCTTGTGAATGTGGGGAATTCCAGGCCTCCACCGTGGTTCGGATTCCACGTTAAACTGTAGGTCATTCATTTCATCTCACAATCACCCTACCATTACACATTAGCGTAAGTGCGTATAGCCTGAATGGGTAGTAAGACGCGGTGCTAATAATAATTATAATTTTATTGAATTTGTGAAATTAAACGTGAAATGAACCATGCAAGAATTAAAGTGCCAATTTGAAGTTATTTAAATCATAAGAACGTTATTAAAATTCCTGGGACAGGTTTTTTGGTCAATATTACGTAAAGCTGCCTCTTCACGTCGTAGACAACACTCTTGATTCTTTCGCAATAATATGGAGGAAATTTCAATTTATGACTAGCACGCGCTCTCAGGATGACATTTATTTTACTGCGATTTGCCACAATATCATGGCCAATTTCCCACGTTTGAATATTGGTGACCGGGTTTCCCACCCTGAGCCAAACTTAGGGGTGCCATTTCTTAAAAAAAAATAGTATACATGAGGTTTAACGATAGTTCACATTCACATTGAAAAATAAAATATATTATTGTCACTGAATGTTACTAACCTTCTGTCAATTCTCACGGGGCTTTGAAAAATGTTTGAATTAATAATATTATATTTTATGTTTCTTACCAAATGGGCTTTCGGCTATTTTTATTTTGAATCTAATGTGAAATTTGTGAATATATGATTATAGTGGTACACGACTTAGTTACTAACATAAATTTAGAACATTCACAATATATTGTTCCCAGCCGTCAATTCATCACTGGGAAAGGGAATAGGCCGACCCACATTTTTTAAATGATAAAGATTTGGCCATGCTGGAATCAAACCCATGAACCTTGGCTCATTGGAAAGACACGCTACTGACTGAGCTAAGGTTCCAGACTATGAATATTAAATTGAATATAAAATATATATCATTACAAATTAATAGTTATATACTATTGTGAATACTATCTTATACTCGGTAATAGAACCGTTTACCAAGTTGATAAAAGGTAATGAATGTCAGATGTCACACAGTCTTTCTTCAGTTAATAATAGGCCTAATCAATAAATCTCTAATTATGAAATGCATGTATATATATTTATATTATGTGTTGTAAAGTGTCAGACTTCTATGCTGGTGGCCGGGGTTCAATCCTCGGTACCGGCAAAGATTTATCTGATTTCCAAACCCTTCCTTCACCTCTGACAAGACATCTTGTGAATGTGAGGAATGCCAGGCCTCCATCGTGGTTCGGATTCCACGTTAAACTGTTGGTCTTTCATTTCATCTCACAATCACCCTACCATTACACATTAGCGTAAGTGCGTATAACCCGAACGGGTAGTAAGACGTGATGCTAGTAGGAGTATATTATGTGTTGCTAGTATATATTACTATCCGACACCTTATGTCTGTCGGTAACGTGTCTTTAAAATGAGCAAAGAGTCCCGGATTCAATTCTCGGTATGGCCAAATAGTGTATAACTGGTGAAATGTGGGTTTACTCTTTCACAGTGATGAATTAACGGCCAGGGACTGGAATTGTGCTTGTCCTAGTCTTAAGTTAGCTTATAAGGCATATGGAGCAACGATAGGCCTAGCAAGCCGGTAGTGGAAAATGTATGGCTTGAATAAAAAAACTGAGTCAGGCCTTAGGATGGAAACAATAATGGATGTAAAGTAAAGTAAAGTATATATTTATGTGCTGTATATATTACTAATATATTTTTGTAAAAATATGTTTTTATCTATGTACCTAAACATAACTATATAATATAATAGGGCATTTCTCAGTTATATTGTGCATTTTTAAAATGTATTTTAGTTATTTAATAACCTCAAAACTCATATTGATAGTAATACGTAGAGGGGTAGCACAAACATCACAAAGGTCATGAAAATAGCCACTATTTAGAGATTAGATACAGAGAGTAAATTAAACAGCATACTCAATCAAACAACATATATATGTACACTCCGTCGAGATTGAAAGGTAGCAACTTATGATTCACTGAGCCCGCAAGGTATGATATACCTCCACACATGACTGCAGAATAGTTTGCCTAGCTACGCCCAAGGCCTAAGTTATAGGCCTTAAGTCGTTAAATTATTTCTTGATTGTTGGGAAGGAGTGATGGGGGAGGGGTTATGTCTTTTAGCGATGCCCGAATGGTTATAGCGATGCCCGAATGGTTTGATTTACTAAATTAATTTTACTTTATTGTTCTGATAATGATAAAATCAATAATTAATATTTACATATTAGGTTAATTAGATATGTTTGATCTGATTAACATACGGACTGGTATTTTTTTTTTAGCTATTATAAATGTAACCACGTCAAATGTTATTTGGGCAAGGTTACCAACATTGATTGGTTTTACATGGTAACATAAAGCAAGTCTCTCATTTTCCAGAATTTCCATTACTGATTATAACCAATTATAAATTTATTAATGATTAATTATTAAATTCCACACATGTAACGTAAATAACAGATAAACTCTAAAAGATTTTTACTTTATTTGTAATAAGCTGAGTTTAAAAGAAACTTCAGTAATTTAAGGGTCCTTATCCTAATCTAAAATATTTTATATTATTTTCAGGAGGACAAAAAAAAATGATAAAACCTTATCCATTGGACATATTTTAGTTATAAGAGTGAATTAATTTGTTTCTTCAAAGTTATTATGACTGTGTATAACTTTGTGTGAGCATAGTTCGATTCCATACTTTATTTAATGTTACCATACCGGTCACAATATAACTATTAGTAAAAAGTGTTGATCAATACTTTTATTGAGAAAAATTGTGGTTTATTAAGATTTACGTTGACTATAAGTTTTAAATAAATTTTATGTATTATGTTTTCTGCGTTCTTTTTTTAACCTTATTTTTTACTAAATCAATTTTGGAAATACAAACAATAAAACAGGCCATGTCGTAGACAAGTATTAATACAACATCAGAGCAAAGAGGTTTAAATATTTTAAAAGTAAGGAGAAATATTGTATATTTTGGTTTACGAGCTTAAAAACACGTTAAATTATATCTCTGCTTTTTTAAGGTTTGGAATGCAAATATTATTAAATAAAAAATATTGTAGTTCTGTACTGTTTTTGAGAATGTCTGTCTATAACCAAAGATACCCGGAACTTCATAATCGATTGCGGTGCATTTATTTATATTCATTAAGATGTCTGCTAAGGGAGGATCTTGCATGCATACGGTTAGAGTTAGAGTTTGATTTTCCGTTAAAGATACGGACGGATTTATTTATATCTGGATGACCTGGTGGTTTAGGGGCAAGGTCTCGAACTTCTGTGCTGAGGGCCTGGGCTTCAATTTTCGGTCCCAGAACAGATTTATCTGATTGCCAAACCCTTCCTTCACCTGACAAGACGTGTATTAAATACAACTAGTGAATATGTGTAATTCCAGGCCTCTACTGTGGTTCGGATTCCACGTTAAACTGTAGGTCCTCCATTTCATCTCACAATCACCCTACCATTGCACATTAGCGTAAGTGCGTATAACCCAAACGGGTAGTAAGACGCGATGCTAATAATAATAATATTATCTATATCTGTAACTTAGGATTTCTGGAACCACTTAACCGATTGCGGTGCATTTTTACTTTTGTACTGAACCAATATCCAGGCAGGTTTTAGCATTATTTGTTTATAGTCAGGTGTTTTGGTGTAAGTCCCGGTGAAGTGCCAGCCGGATATTTGTCTATATCTATAAAACCACACAATTACTGTGGTGTAGTTTTGATTATTCTGTAGTGTATTTACCCAGGAATTTTTTAGAATAGTAATTATAATCGCACGGTTTGGTGTGAGCCCCGGGGAAGTGCCAGCCGGATATTTGTATACTTCTATGGAACCACTTAACTGATTGAAATGTAGTTTTTTTTTGTAGAATATTTATCTAAGCAAGTTTTGTAATATGATAGACTTAGTTCATGGGGTTCGAGTCCCTGTTAAGGTTTCGGATGGATGCTGTGTATATTTTATCTAGGATATTTATAACCACATAAGCGATTGCAGTCTAATTATTTTCCCAACTAGGCTTACGTAGTTTTTATATCCAGGCAGGTTTGAACATTAGTTTAATCAGGTGTTTTGCTGTGAGTCCCTGGAAATACTGACAGGCCTAGCTATAATGGATTTTGTGGATCAGCTGGAAAGTAAAATTTCGTTATACCCGTGAAGGGAATAATATAGTCCAAAGTGAACTATAGGAGAATATTTATAAGTAACTGAATATTACCTATTTCAACCATATTTACTACTAATTACTGGGGGATAGTGATTAAAAAGATACTGGCTTGGAAGGAAGTTGGGAAACAATTTAGGAATCGTTTCTCAATATTCCCGGCCAGGACTAGAACCGTGTTTCATCCATCACTGAAAATAGACCATATAAGATTTTTTTTTGTCCGCATGAACACCGAAGCAGTATATTATATAATTTTTACGGTATTTTCTAGAATATTTTTTTTTACTTTGTAATTTTGTTTAATATAACATATTAAATATTTTATTTTGTGAGTGTTTCGAGCAGATACCACACTGGTCTATAATCTATTATTAACTTGGGGCTTCCTTTTTTAAGTTCAATCAATAATGTTTTTACCACACTGAGATTATCAACAACTCTCAGACCCGCCCCGGTGGCGTAGCTAGCTAACGCACTAGTTTATTGTTTAGCTCGACTGACAAGGATGAGGAGATCGAGTTTCTAAACTCGCTCGGGTGAACTCGGTTAGTTTTTCTTAAATTGTTTTACACTCTTCCTCCACGCAAATGCGGGTTCACTTCCTCTAAATTCAACCTTTCCCATTCCTAACCCATTAGAGTAATTAGTACTTAGGCGTATTACCAAAACGGGTAGTAAGACGCGGTGCTAAAAAAAATCTACCCTCAAAAATTGCTTCAAACACTCTTCCCTTGTCAAATTGATTTAAGATTGACTATATGAAGGTTACCTAAGAAACAGTTAAGTTTTCCTGGCACTCAAACATATTAATAAATAGTTAGCTCTATGTGGGCTGGCTGGCCGTGATTGTCCACGTATAGAGTAAAATAGTTAAATGGCGCGTGTCTAAAAGGAGGGTTGTAACACATTATTCACTTCATAAAATCATGCACTAGCAAAATACTGACAGTTTCTAATGCAGTTAACATTCATACATCTTCTAAACATTTATTTTTTGCAGTAAGCCAACAGTTATTACTCCTTTCAAGTTAATTTCAAGAATAAATATATGATGTATTTTGTAGGCTGCATTACTACTTATATGTTAAAATCTCATTCTCATCAAATAATTATTGGTTACCTTATTTTTATTATCATTATTATTATAAATGCTTAGGAAAAAAAGACAGCCAGAGAACCTGACTCTGTCTGAAGGCTTTAAAAAACATAGTCGCTCTGAATATAAACAACACGTCTGAAGGACTAAGAAACATAGTCACTCTGACTTTAAACAACACGTCTGAAGGACTTAGAGACCATAATTAGTCACTCTGACTATAAACAACATATCTGAAAGACTTAGAAAACATAAATTAGTCACCTTCGCTAAAAATAACATGTCTGAAGGACTTAAAAACAGTTATAACTACTGTCTGAAAGACACATCAAAACAATCTCTCCATCACTACATTATTATTAGCACCACGTCTTACTACCCGTTCGGGTTATATGAACTTACGCTAATGTGTAATGGTAGGGTGATAGTGAGATGAAATTAAGGACCTACAGTTTAACGTGGAATCCGAACCACGGTGGAGGCCTGGCATTCCCCACATTCACAAGATGTCTTGTCAGAGGTGAAGGAAGGGTTTGGTAATCCATCACTACAAACTATGTCTGAAGGACATATCAATCAAAAGTAAAACTATTGACAATACTTAATGAATTAGAGTAGTCTTCTTCCCCGACGCGGTGGAGTAACAATTGCTAGATACATCACGGCCATTAGAATTTGGTGGTGCTGGAGTAAAAGTTTTTTCTTCGACGATTAGGTACAATAGAATTCCTTAATGTGGGTCTCGAAATTACTGGTTATATACCATGGGTCTACCTCCGAAAATAACCAGATAATGGGATAAAGGGATGGGGGGGGATAGAGGAGAGGGAGTTTCAAGGAGGCTCCGCATGGACAGTGGCGATCTTTCGAAGGACCGTCGAGTTGAGGGAGAACGTCTTTCCTTTCAATCACGTGTGTCCGAAGATGAAGACTGAGTAATGTCGGCGCTGCCGGAAAGGCCTGCCACGGCGTTGTGATCTTATCCGCTAACATCCAGTCCATGTGAGTTGATATCTGCATTATTATAAAGGAATATATTAGTTTTAATTTTATTCTTTTAATCCCTTTACTTTATTTTTCCTTTGACACGATTATAGATGTATTTTATATAGAAGACATGCTACAAATATTATATTTAAATTAATAATGATACCGAAGAGGGCAATAATATTCTCCTTGACGCAGTGACAGATGACAAAATCTGAGTTGGATTTAATAAATGAAAAGCAATGTGTCAGTAAAAAAATACACCCAAATAAAACATGTATTAACATTAAGATGTGTGATGTCATTTTGGAGTGCAGACAGATTGATGTCATTGACATATTGACGTGATTTAGTGGTTTGAATACTTTAACCTAAGCACTAGTGTTAAAAATATATCTGTCATATTTGATGAAAGAAAGTTAGAAGGCATGGTTAAGTTTGTATAGTATCGTTAGAGTGAAACACGTAAAGATCAAAAATTAGTTTTATAATCTTATATATTTCATGCACCTGTATATTATTTTTACTCCCCTTTTTCTAAATATCTTGAATCGTACCCTTTCCTCACTAATTAACCCCCACTGCAAGTTGACAGTTGTTCATCCTCTGACAATTTACCTAACCTAGTACTAGTTAATTAGAAGCTTTAAGCTATTATGAGGACTCAAATTTAATATCATTGTCCTTTGTCTGTTTGCTAAAGCTAGCCTCGTATGTATGTAGCAATTTATTATGGTGGGAAATGTGTGTACAAAATGTTACTATTATTAAAATTTAGTCAACGCGTTTCACTACACGCAGAAAACATATTAAAAACAACAATATAACAATTTTATCATTATTATTATTATTATTATTATTATTATTATTATTATTATTATTATATGTAAACCAATGATTAGTTCTTTAGTTTAAATAATTATTTGTATTCTATACTTACTTTAATAAAGGGGTTACATTGTTACAGAATTAATTTAAATACGGTTAAAGTGGCAATCTCGAATAATGACTTGAATGAGTGGGTTATGAGTCAAACCTGGCCAACATCTATTGAGTATATCTGGGGTGTAGTTCCTCGATCTTGATTTTAGGTCAGGCAGGATACAATACACTTTTCTGAAATTTTAGGTTTTTAGTTAGATTCCGTTTCTGGGTTCTATTATTTAAATTTACATTTATAGGTTACTACAAATAAATTACCAACATTTTAAATAGAGAAATCTGTGTAAAAACTCTAAAATAATAAATTGTATGTTATTTAGAAATAAAACATTATAATTGCTATCAATATTCTGAATTTATATAATTGCATAATTTCTTGGTAAGCAAAATAAAAATATAAAATTTTTACTCTAAATATGTGTATTTATAAGAATGTTATTATCTTATTATATTGAATTATTTTAGGAAAACTCTACGGTGGCCGCATGGTCTAAGGCACTGCAATAGACTATACTGCCGATGACGGTGTAATAATGGTTCAATATCGGTTGGGTGTACTGATGGTGGTTTTCCCTAAACGGTTTACCAAGATCTCTCTCCACGCAAATGCTAGTACAATTACTCTAAATTCAACCTTTTTCATCACAGACCAATCAGCCTAATTATTACATAAGCGTATAACCCGAATAAATAGTAGTACGAACTAGTTTAGCTCCTTTTTTTTATATAATTATAGAGAAGCACAGGCTGGGATCATACAGACGGTACAAGAAAAACTTAGCTATCACTTCTTGAATTGCTTCCCCACTACTTTCCAAAACATCTCATGGACTAACCAAAAATTACCATTACCAACAAAAAATTGCTTAGTTTCAATATTTTCATTTTTAAGCTTGCAATAATTTTTGATTAATACTAAAAATTAATAACAGATAAATGAGCCGCTAGAAACTGTATCTAACAGGGCGAAACCAGGACCAGACTCGATGGTAAATTGCACAACAAGAGAAGGGAGAAGGTGTGTCTTTCCAACACCAAACGCAGCAGGACCGCTATCTTGACTACATGGCAAACGTTTCTCAAGGGACATTGACGTTGACAATGTACAAGCCTACGACAGAAAAAATATCTAACGCTAAACAAATTAGTTAAATTTCAAAATGGATACTTCCTGGGGCTATGGCTTTCGCGCGCAGAAGATGGCATGAGTGGACCATGGCTAGAAATACTGAGGGGACATATATAAGCAAAAGGGAAGTTACTAGGACCAACTACTGTATGGGCGTATAAATATTCCCTTTCAGCTAATACTGACTCATCTGAAGCTAAGGAAAATGGTTCAGGGAAAAAACAATGTCTTGTATTAAAATACAAATTTTATCCCTAAAAGGAGGCAACATTTTTTTTGAAATTATCTCAAACACCCGTTCCTGAGTTAGTTTGAGATTTAAGATATCGTATCTTCTGAAACGGCTAAAATAAACCTTCGAAATAATTCACGTGGCCTTTGGAAGTGGTGTACAAATTTCCTGTTAAGTTTGTATCTCTCTCACCTCGTCATTATTGAATCTAGAATGCGGTCTCCAACCTGCACCCAAGGAATATCCAATAATATTCCTCCAGAAAGTAATTAGTCCAGAAGCCAGATGTTTTACCAATACTTAAAGTAAGAAATTCCAAATCCTCTACCAATTTAAGTTTAGGAAAGTTGTTGACTTCCAAGAGAAAGTTGAATAGGACAATACAATATTGACCATCGCACAAAGGTACTAAATCTAAACAATCTATCACTACTTTACTTTGCGTGTTTGTGGAAGATGCTAGTTGAAGGGGGTTAGTGATATTATCAGAAGAGAATCGCTCGCTTAGAGTGCTATCAGAATGGGTTGGTAAGGTGTTACTCTCAATATTGGATTTCAACTGAGGTAGTCTGAGATCGTACTGAGCATCAATAAAGGGAGTATCGTTAGATAAACTTGCATACTCTGACAGCAAAGATCTTAACTGCGCCACAGTGGAGTTTGATGGTGTTGTAATGTTACTCAGGCTAGCCCCGCAATAAGCGCATAGTGTTTAAGACGATAAGCCTGGGCCCTTCTAGTAATTGTACTAGTTCTCTGTAGCTGACCTGGCGGTCTAGGGGTAAGGTGTCAGACTTCTGTGCTGGCGGCTGGGGTTCAATCCTCGGTCCCTGCACAGATTTATCTGATTACCAAACCCTTCCTTCACCTCTGACAAGACATCTTGTGAATGTGGGGAATGCCAGGCCTCCACCGTGGTTCGGATCCCACTTTAAACTGTAGGTCCTCCATTTCACCTCACAATCACCCTACCATTACACATTAGCGTAAGTGCGTACAACCCGAACGGGTAGTAAGACGTGGTGCTAATAATAATAATAGTAATACTAGTTCTCAGGGTATATTATTTGTAAAGATCGTAGTTCATGAAACATACAAAGACAACCAGTTATAACTAACACTGACAAGTGCCAACTCTGTCATAACAGAGTGTCATAGAATATGTATCCCTTTTTTTGATATTATTATAGTTAAGTACAGCTTAGGAGCATACAATGGGTACAAGAAAAACATAAAATGACAGAGGAGAAGAGAATTTCAGTATAAGCAACAATTTTTTTTTTATGGAATATTGGGTTAAAACAACGAAAATAACGAATTTTATTGCAGGAGCCAAGCCAATATAAAAGTTATGATCATAAACCAGGAATTCAAACTAGTAAACCAAAATTAGTTATTAATATTAAGTTTAGGAAATTATTCATCCCGTTTGATGAAGTTCTGTTTGTCATTAAATGGGGATAGTATTGTGTTTTAAGTTAAAGGTCAATATTTATAAGTGTCTGCGAAATAGTTTTAATAGATTTTACAAATATATTAACGGATAAATATTTAAAATGGAGTATAAACTTCAACGGCCTTACCAAATAATACTGGGATATGTAAATTAAGTACCGTAGTTACTTAAATAAAATATCAACTTGAGTAAATTTTGAGTGGCAGTAACAAGTCTAAGAGAGAAGAAGAATATGGATATGTTTGACACACATGCTCACATAATCCTTTTTATGTAGCTAGCAAAAAAGGCCTTATCCGAAATATTAACATATTTTTATATTACCTAACTTCAATATATTTCAATCATTGTTTACTAAAATATTACAAACATTAACAAATATTACTTTTTTAATTCCAGGTGAAAACGCAATTTAGTAGAATTAAAGATCTAAATATAAATAAAATATAACATTATATTTAATGGACGAGCTAACGAATTAGCTCCTCCTTGAATGAAATCTCCACCAAAAGAAGTTTTACATTGTCTCTTTCGGGGTGTTAAAAACAATGGATACCCCAGAGAAGAATAGAGGGGACCTTCGGTAACGGGAACAAAGGAAGGTGATAAGGACAGGAAACGTATGTTGATTATTAGATAGTTTATTTTAATAATCATATTTATTTATTATTTAGCACCGCGTCTTCCTACCCGTTCGGGTTATACGCTTTAAGTACTAGTTACGCTAATGGATTAGGAATTGGGAAGGTTGAATTAGAGGAAGTGAACCCGCACTAATTACTCTAATGGATTAGGAATTGGGAAGGTTGAATTAGAGAAAGTGAACCCGCATTTACGTGGAGGGAGAGTGGAAAACCATGTAGGAAAAACCACCCCCAGTTCACCCGACCAAGATTCTAACCTCGATCTCCCCGTCCTCAGCAGTCGAGCTCAACACGACAAGCGCGTTAGCCAACTACACCAACCGAGGCGGGTTTAATAATCTTAATATGTACACAATAGGCATAAATAAATACTTTTTTAAAGACAAAATTTATAACAAAGAATATTGGTAATAATAAGAAAATTATTCGGTTATATAAGTCAGATTTAATTAAATTGATAATATATGAGCTTTGCGTTTCTGGAGTAGACCTACATACAGAACACCATATTTTTTAAATTATTTTTTCTTGCACCGCGTCTTACTACCCGTTTGGATTATACGCCAAAAATAAATATATCATTTATCTAGTAATCTATTTATATAATATTGTTCTTGAAACTTTCGATGAATCAAGTAGTATATATATCTGAATCTAAATTTTTCCAATTTTGTTTCTGTCATAGATAGGTATATACGTTTATTTAGTAATTTGAACAAATAATAGTAATGCAATAATACTGATAATTTTTCATTTTATTTAATTTGCCTAATTGATGTGCAAGACAACAGTCTAGACCTCCAACAGCACTAGAGGTACAATAGAATATGTGGGTTTTTTTAAATTAAAAATAATAAATACATCATGTTTGTGTACAGGAGGTTACAACAAACGAAATATTTATCAGCTGGTAAGAAGGAAATCAAGATTTTTTTGCAATTATAATTATTTTTTATGGAACAATTCATATTATTATGTGTGTTACTTGACTCTCTTGTTTAGGTTATCTTATTATGTTAAAACTCGATTACTGGAAATCTATTGTTAGCGCTGCTTATAGAGATGAGTTTGTAACAGTTACTGTTATAAAATATTTTATAATTTCTAGAAGCACACGAGGGAACAATAATGCCCACATGATCTAAAGCAGATGGTAAGAAATTATGGTTTAATATCACACTTAGGTTATAATATTTAACACAAAAATACAATATTTATTTATAAAATGGCATAAAGGAATTTGCAAATGCCAATAGATAAAAGGGATGATAAAGTGTGTTGAAGTAATTATTTTTATTGCATTACGCAACCTTATATAATGTGGGTAATATTTCTAATTGATAATTACTTTTCATTATTTAAATAAGAAATGTTCTATTTATTTACAACAGAGCAGAAAACTATGACATGTTTCAATTAAATGCTTAAATTTTATATTGTATATAAATATATTTTTATTTATTCTTTAGTAGAGTCACATAAATAATTTTACTATTAAAATATTATGAAATTTTTAAGTTGGTAATTTTTCATATATCCTGTATTGTCTTAAACAAGACTTCACAACTATTAGTAATAACTCAGATTTAAATTTTAATTTAATCTTCATTAAATGCGCAATAAAAATAATTATCTATGAGTATAATTATATATATTTTGATTAAATTTATAATCAACGACCACAACTATCAATTCTACGACACAACGGTGTGGTTACATGTATTTGTGTATGTGTATGTGTATGTGTATGTGTGTGTGTATGTACTGTAAGTACGTATGTGTGTGAATTAGTTTTGGATTGATTATTAAGAGGTAACAGTGATAAAATCTGTCACCTATTTGCTGTTTCTACTACTACATCACTGATCACTACGTATGTGGAATCACGTAATATAAATTAATATTAGAAATATAGGCCTACATACAATTTAAATTGAGGAAATAGTTAACATCCCATTTAACCTAAGCAACATGTTATTTGGTAGAGTTTAGTTGGGAATCCAGTTCTAAAATTGATACAGAGTTCTCTCTAACTACCTAGCAATAGTGATTCAAATTAATGTGTTAAAGAGACTTGTAGAAATTAAATAATATGTCTAAATATAGTGTTAAGCTCAAGAAAGAATAACCAGCCCAATTTTTAGCCATTGAACTAGAAGGGTTTTGTTTTAATAGTATTATTTCTAAACAATTTTAATCACAGATGATTGGTTTACGATTCTCGTAAATACATTATTTTGTTCATACTTAGTATCCCACTGTAATGTTCACTCATTAACTTTGATTAAAAAGCGTTTATTAAACTAAAAAACTGTTTCAGCACTAGTGGTTGCATGAAGAAAGTGTCAAGCTCGTACTTTCTGATTTAATAATGACGAAGAGGTCAGGGGTTTAATCCCGGTCGGGTGTAATGAGATGATTTTTCCCAAACGAATTATTACTCTTCTTCTGTAAAATTGCGGCTAGACTTGATCCAAAGTTAAACATCCTCATCCATATCCTATTAGCTGTAATAAGTCTATGTCATAGACATCGATATGAGAGGAAAAACGAATACAGTACATTATAGATAGTTACATAATTTAGAGTCGCATCTATGGATTACTTCCATATATTCTTAAAAATAATTTATAAGCCGTTTTAGATAGTAGAGATTACGAGGAAATGGCTGAAAATATTTTGACAAACGATCTCTCAATTTAAAGTTCCGACAAAAATGGTGGTTTCCAACGAAAATATGATTTTTGCCATACAGTTTTCAGATTTTAATTATTTGATTACATCACGATGGAAACCCTTATATGTGCATAAGTGTGTGTATGTAAGTAAAATATCTATCTCTGTTTACAAATAATACCATTCAAATTTTAATTAGTGTTATGGTGCGACAAATAGAAAGATTACGGAAATGTTTAGTATATATATCAAAAACTAATTATATTTAATTAAAAATATATTAATTTTAGCATTGTTTATTTTTCATCCTCCCTCTTATTAGTTATTAAATATTGGCCTCAAATCTTATATATAATTTGACAAGCTTTTTTACGATGGAAGAAATTACAAGGAAATGAGTGAAACAATTTTTACAAACGACATTTAATAATTATCGCAGCAATTTATATGGACTAAACAAACCATAGATGGTAAATTATAAATTGTTGCACCCTCTCTGAGTCCTCTTATTACCGACCAAGAATATAATAAAAGGGAGAGAGCGAATCTAAGGAACAAGTTACAGGGAAATTATGAGAAATATGTAAAAACAACAATATGAGAAGTTTATTCAAATTATTAACAAGGGCGAAGAAAATAGTACATGGTCTCATTATATCATAATGAGTTATGTTGAAAATTAAACTTAATGACAACAACTTTATATCCTTAAAGTTGCGCAGGTATATTTACAATAGAGAAACTTGAAATCCAATCATTATTCTGACGGTTCAGTCTATATGAGACACAACAACATTACGCATTGAAATTTAGTACAATAGAACATTATAAGGACCTAATGGGCACCTTGAAACGGTTACAAAGGTTTCGTCATTCACAGAGAACGAAGATATATATTACGTTACATTTAACTTTGAAAATATAACACAACGGAGTTTACATAACGCGAGAGTTTGGCTAACAGACTATAGTCAAACTCCCCCGGGACTATCTGATCATGACTCAGAATTAGGAACCTAAACAACAATTCCATCGATAAATAATACTTCAAATGTCTTAATAGGGCATACTTTAGAAAAATATATTTAAATGTGCAAAGGTTAATTAACGTTATCATAGTTACAAAAATAATAATAGTAGTTACTTTACTTTATGATAATTCAATATGTAAACTAAATAATAAATGTTACCTCGATGATTAGAAAACATAAATACAAATATCAACAATTTCAAACATGTTAATTTTGACTCGCACAAACTTTGAATCAATCAATAATATTGGATATCTATGAGAATGAATATTACACATAGACTCTAGCGCCCATGTGGCGACATACAAAATGTAGAGTTTTGTATTAAATAGAACGATCATAATAAGATAGTAAGTTTTAGAAACCGAATATTAACGTTTTATATACAAAAATTTTATAGTTGAAAATAAATTAGAGTCCATATTACGAATCGCCATAGTTACGATTTCGATACAATATACAAGTTTATCCTGCCATTGTCCAGGTCTATGACAATGGTCCATCGTCGATCGTTGATGATATGATAGTCAATTAGACATACTTGCGTAGCCATTTATATAGGAGTTTCGTTGCACAGGAGGGGAGGTGGGAGAACAAAAACACACAATAAGTGACGTCAACGATGTCTTCCAACAATCACATACACCATTGTTTATGCTGCTCAATCGGAATATCAGCCAATTTCTTCAATCATCCGATGTTTTGAATATGGTTCCTCTTCCCAACATCAGAGGCCAGGTAAATAGTTATCCTCTAGTTGTCTTCAAAGCTACCCGGCTCATTACTCACCAGTAGAATCGGGGTGCCGGGATGTCTTGTTGACACATCGTATCTCGCTTGATCCACTCGTCGTTCTAGGACGCCAGGTGTAGGCCAGCCTTGCAGGTTACTAGTGTAAGCAGAATCATTTGGTAAGTACACGAAAAAACTATTAATATTGAATTGGATTAGGTAGTGAAATATATTGTCCAGCATTGTTTAATCATGTCTTATTAACCTAGGTGAACTACAACAGAGAAGATTACTATTGTAGGGATCATAATAGAGTTGTATTTATGGGAGCGGGTAGTATGATTTACTACGATATATGCATTAACGTCATTTTGGGGTGGGATCCTATTGTAACATTATTCAACGTAATGTTACAAAATGTATAATTTTGTTTGCATTGATACAGTTTCTTCTTTATTTTTTAATTCTTACCTGTGACAAAAATAATGGCTGTTATATTTGATGGTACGGTCAAATATTTTACCTACATTCTTTGACTAAGAGAATTAATTTCCCAGATTGGGAAACATTTATTGTTATTAGAATGTTGTTATCGTTGATTCACATTAAAATCAACAATATCGACCAAAACTCGCAAATTCAAATGTCAAGTAATCACTTTCACGAACATATTATCTTACGTGTCTCACGAAAGAATTATAAATTTAAAACAATACAATGATGTTAAATATTTTTTGAATGTATTATGATTTCAAACATTGAATAAATGTTCTTGAAATGTGTTTAGATATACATTTTATTTGCTTAAGTATGACTTTTGGTGTTCATTTTTTCAAACAATACCACCATACCAATGAGTTCAGCTATGTTTTCTAGCTACCACTTAATTTTGAATGTATTTTGTCCAATTATCTTATAAGTCTAATATAGATTTTGATGTTCATTATTTCAAATAACATTTCAATACATGCTACCCCACACACACAATCTCTATCTCTCTCTCTCTCTCTCTCTCTCTCTCTTCAGCACATACACTCTCTAAAACACTTTTAAGCTCTCTCACTCTCTCTCTCTCTCTCCACACACACCTTCTTTCTTTCTTAAGCTCTCAAATATCCTTCATACTCTCTTTCTCAGAAACAGCCTCTCTCTCACATAAATATTCTTTCTCACACTGTCTCTCGCACAAACACACACTATCTCACAATCTCTCTCTTCGACAATCTTTATCACACTTTCTCACACAATATCTTTTTATTTCACAATATTTCTCATAATCTCCCTCGCCCACACTATTTCTCACAATCTTTCTTTATTGTACAATCTTTCTCACTCTCTCTATCTCTCTCACAAACACATTCAAAATCTCTTTCTTTATAAAATATTTCTCACACTCTCTCGCACACACACTTTCTCTTTCAAAATCTTTATCTCTTTTAAATCTTTCTCACACACAATTTCTCCCACAAACTTTCTTCCATCCACTCTCTTTTTCGTAAACTCTATAACACACACTATCATATACACAATATTTCACACATATTTCACCAAAACTTTCTTTAACGCAACCTCTTTCACACACACATACACACACACTTTCTCACAAAATAAATTTCTCATGCCCTTATTTTAAAATATCTCTTTCCCGTACACACTCTCTCTCCCTCCCCCCCCCCTACACACGCACTATTACATCCACACTCTCTCTCACTTTCTATCTCACATTAGATCTCACACACATTTTCGGTTTCCCACTCTATTCCTTTTACACACTCCCTCTTACTATCACTCGCTAAAACTCACTTGATCACATTTACTAACACTCACTCTCTTCCACTCACTTTCTAACACCGAAAATTTCAATCTTATACTCATACACTCACAGAGATTTGTCTCTAACATTCTCTCAGTCTCTCACTTTCTTTCTCTCTATAGTCCTACATATAATTTAATAAATCCCTTTATGTAAATTTAAATTATGAAAAAACAGCTTAACCAGTTTTGTCAAATGAACACACATTTTAAAGTTTAGGGGTACAAGATGTTGGCTAAAAAAGTAGCCTAAGACTAATACCAATACCTAATTTTCCAAGCGAGTTTTACATCTTTTCTTACTGTGTGGGTTGTGGCTCATCTGTACAATTATTATTTGTTTACATCAACATGAAAACCATTATTTGTGTATAATTGTATATTGTAAGTAAAATATTTTTCTTTGGTTAAATATAGTAACAAGTCGATTCTTACTTGAGTGGTTTGGTATAAATAATAGATAGAGAGCTATGAGAAGTTTCATTTTAAAGTTTTCATCGTGGCGTTGAAAGGTAAAATATACGTTTTGATTCAAAATAAACGCTAAAAACTAGAAATCTACTTGAAGTATGATATTGTGTGTAGAGTAAGCTTTTAACTAGACGGTAGGATGAAGGCTTGTTGCATAGATATTTTACCAATAAAAGGTTTAGAATATATATTTTAGTGGAATAATTTGTAACGACCACTGCAATGCTCAACTAATATTCTTTTAATATGTAATATCATTTTATTCAACTTTAAATATTATAAACTACACTATTTATTATATACATACGGCATTACACTCAAAAGGTTGTATATAAAAAAATTACTTTTATGAAAATATATAAATTTACACAATTTTCGCAACTATGCGTGTAAAGTACAATATATTGATTAACATTTACGTTTCAGGAGAATAAACTGAATCACTCAATTCACTGTAGAGATCTATCGTATCTGGTTATGACTCAAGGGGTGAGGATTCATTGCTAACTATTTTCTAGCGGTAACTTTTTCCATTAGAAGTTTTCCACCTACGCTTAGGGAAAATTCTATGTTAGCAAAGCAGAAAATAAAGAAATGACAACATAAAAAGATAAAGTAATTAAATTGTTTGCGTTCTCAGAACCACCTCACACGATTACACCGAAGTATAGTGTGTGTTGTGGATTGCAGAAGGAAATTATTAACTTTTAAATGAGTATTTATTCAGTGCCAGCCAAATAATTTTCGTAAGCAAGATAATGTTTTAAACCTTAGCCATCCTTTATTTTAAATGCCATTTATTTTATATTTATAGATAACTTAATTTATGTAAATATAAAGTTAGTAAAAAAAATCATCAGATATTATTTTTTTAAATTTATCACAAAATCATATTAAAAAAATATTCGAACAAGATTATTTGAAGCTCGTACATTGAATGCAATATAGTCTACTGGGTTTTTGTTTGTTTATTTAAGCCCTTAACAAATGTAAATTGTACACATCATCTTAAAACAACAATAATAGTGAATTTCACCCCTACACTCTTCCATCATATGACACACACACACACACTCACTTAACTTTTATATTTTTGGCACCAAGTGAATGCTTATAATCTTTGATTCGTCTAGGATTAAAATAAACAAAGATTCTTAGATAGGGCAAGAAAGGGGCCTTCACAATCTTGCATGCATTAAGAACGATGCCTTCTTGGTAATCTTGAAGTTATTTTTCCAAGTGGGCTGCATCTTAGCTTGACGCGCCTTGGTACTTAGACGCCAAGTACTAAATAGAATTATAGAAAAGAAAATCTGGTAGGTAGATCTGTAAGACCTCTTCTATAACTGCTGATAGCACTTCCACTCTTCTGCTGACGAGTATACACATTCACTATACTATTTGCGTCTGGACAGTATCACGTAAACTTCTAAACTAGCTTTACCTTTTTACCTATTCTCGATAGAGTAATGCTTCCACGGAATTTTTAAATGTATATTCCGTCAGAAAGATTGAATAAACCAAAGCTAAGCTGCAGACGGTTTAAAAAAACATTTTGACAGATTAACAATGTAAGACTATTTCTACAATTACTTATTTTTCAAACTTGCGTACATGCATACGCATGGCAACTCCTATCTTGACTTGGTGCCACATAACAGGTAGGTCACGTTTTTTAGATGTATATCTTCTAAATTATTATGTCCATAAGAATTTTATTTACATTTTCATTTGCATATTTGTTATCCATTTGGTTTGGTCGATCGATGATACTTCCATATTATAATCATAGTCGAACACAATATCTTAATTATTGCGGGTTCATCTTTTTTGCTGATCTGTGAGTACATAATCTATTCCCAGTGAGGATCAATAAGGCCTTTTTGATATTTTATTTCTCTAATCCTAAGTGATATATTGCCGATTTTCGGGTTTAATTTCACAGGATATTTACTAGAAAAAGTATAGTTTTGAATAAAATCTAGTATAGATATAAAATGTGTAGTGAGAAACATCCTGCCACTATACTACACCATTCTAACTCTCTGACACACATGGTATCAGCTGTCTAGAAATAGCAAATGTTTTACACTTAGGGCCAGTTTCATAGTCAAGTTTAGTACGCCTCAAGTGCGGCGCTACACTAAGTACATGACGACACCTACCTAAACTCGAATGGAATGGGCCAGTTTCCTATGCGAGAAATGCCCATTCCATTCGAGTTTAGGTAGGTGTCATCTTGTATTTAGTGTAGCGCCGCACTTCAGGCGTACTAAATTTTACTATGAAACTGGCCCTTAAATGTCCTTAGATACATGAAATAAAGTCAATCTAAGAACACGCAAATAAAAAAAAATTGATCAAAATTTAATTTGGAAAAAAGTCAATGTAAGAACCAAAACATGTGTATAAATATGATTACATCTTAATATAAATAATTTTTTTCTAAAAAAATATTTACTGTAATAAATGTAAATCAACGTATGACTTCAGATAATGTATCGTGAAAATATGATATTGAAAACACTAATTTCGAAATTAGAGTTAAATGTAGCTAGATATTTTGATTTGGGTTTCCTTAAGATGATTAGTTTGAGGGAGTATTGAATAGTAGGAATGGTTTGGCTATGTCTGCATTTTAGGAGAATGAAAAACGCTCAGAGATTTATATCAAAACTGTTTAACGAATATATTTAGTTCTTTATGTATGTTTGTAATAACGTTTATCTGTCGTAGCTTCATATGGCTTATAATCTATCTTAAGAATAGGACAGAACACAACATTCAGTCCCAGGCCGTTAATTTATCAATACGAAAAAGGTTAACCCACATTTCACCAATGATAAATTTTTCGGTCATGCATTTCAGAAGTAAGACACGCTACCGAATGAACTAAGGTGTCGGATTTGTACTTAAAATAACAAACTCAAAAATTGGAACTATGCATTTGGTTTTTAATATATCTGATCTCTGATAGTACTCATATAAATATAATAAAAAGTGTATTTATGTTTTTGAGCATATGCATTTGAATAATTCCAAGTCAAAGAATCCTGGAAAGCTGAAACTTGCAATTTGAATCAAGGGGTGCCTAAGGATGTGCACCTAATTCATATTATAATTTTTAATTTACATTGATTGCAAGACAGACGTATTAAGCTACGTGAACGTTGGCTAGTCTCGATGAATATAATGTAATATTGAATGTACTAAAGGTTTGTTTTGATCTTCATATCCAACGAAAATCTATAGAAAAAGTGTCACTCATAAATTCAAAGAAAAATTTAAGCTTTTTTTATGGTTGGTTGTTTCTTCTCCATATTAGTAAATAAAATATGTATTTAATTTTATTTTACATTAATAAATTTGTAATTCGACAAGCATAAGCAAATTATGATTGCTTATTTTTAGGGTAAACGAGGGGAAACCATGAGCATTCCTTTTAAATTTAACACACTTTGAATTTGTTTACATCACTAAAATGTAATACTAATCTTGTGAACAAATAAATTGTGCGTCAGTGAACTTCACTAATGGTATAAAATGTTACAATACAAGTCTTCTCAAAAATTGAAAAATTCCATATTTTTAAAATTTATATATAGCTATTTGAGCTACAATAAATTTAAATGTTTGCCTCACTAGGCTGTAATATTGAGATCAGATACGTTCTGTAAAATTGAGTACTTAAAACATATTCACTTGAATGGGCTTATTTATCCACATAGTTACTCTAGTTCTTGTGTCGACTTTAAAATAACATAATAATATGGTTTTGATTCATCATTAGGGCAATAAAAGAGAATTTTAAGTTAATATTAATATTGATATTTAACGTTCGTTTACTAAATTTGTACTAGTGATTTTAAGATTTAAATGATCACTATTTCCTTGTAGGATTATAGCCATTTCCTCTAAAATTGTATACCCATTTAACTCTCGTGTGGAAATGGAAAAATGTTTAGAGATAGCTTGTTTACTGTATTAAATTATATTTTTAATTTGCATCATAAAACTTTTGAATGTCAACAGTATACAGTACTAACAAAAATAATATACATTTTAAAGAAAAAAATATAATAAAGAACTATCTCATAATTAGGGAAACATACAAAGAAAATATATAAAATTCAACTAATGATAAAATAAATTTTTAATCAATAATATATTTTGAGTTAGGGATAAGCAAATGTTAGGGTAAACATTTATATTATCTAAAAGCACACTCATTACAATTATTTAAAGAATTTTGAAATGAAAAATACACATAAATTATTAAACTAATTTCTAAATTATTTATTAACATATTAAACGTCCTAGCACACTTTAAGTAACACACATTTAATAAATGGAGCCACATATTAAAATACACATAATAAAAGGTTAACACTTAAATATTATTCTAAACCAAGCTACTTAACGGACATCCCTTTAGTTACTAAAGTAGCCATTGAAAGCGCCGCCCAAAAGTATTTTCTCATCTTATCGGGCACGCCATGCAAGTACTTTCGTTACTAAACCACCCACTTAAAGCGTTAAGTAGGATTTTCTCAATCTACTCAACGTGCCCGTCGAGCGATTTAGCTATTAAACCAATAACTCTGAGCACAACTATTGCACCAGGTATTCTGTCTTATATATATTCACCAATCATTATATTTAGATTTCTATAACAACGCCGACAATATGTTTTGTGGTAAATAGAAAAATACAATTGGAAGAGTTTCAAAGCAAAGAAATTAAAGCAGTCCATCCCGTCGAGATTTCTACCTCCCTTGAGTTTGTATTTTAAATTTGGTTTTATGTTTAACCATACTAAATACTCACCTCTGAGCTGATAAATAATTTCTTTTGATTCTGTCAGGCTCGTGTCTGTAGCGTTTCATTGTAATTTTAAGTCCGTTTAGTCCAGTTATGTGAAACGAAGTGTTTTTTCACAGGATTTTACCGGCCCACTACTCTTAGGTGGTGATATTTCCCGATCAACCCCTTTTTTTTGTGTAGTTTTCATTTTTAAAGGTTCCGTTATTGTTGTGTACTAATTCAAGCTCACCTATTGTTCCAAGCTCCTAAATATCTGCACCCGATTTTTTAAATAATCAAACGATTGCGGCCAGTCCAAATAGCTTCTATATGCATGCATATAATATTTAAAATATTCCAAGCGGGAACCAATCCAATTATCTACTAAAGGCATTCAATTTTCAAAGCTCTGTCAGTGGAATACCTCTCTCGTTTGACTTTTTAAGGCATCTAAATAAATCATTTGTAGAGCTTTCTAAATACCTTTTCAGGTCATCCAATTTTTAAATTTGTATTTTGGGATGGCAATAAACTGTGCATATAGCTCAAAAAACAACAAATTAGAACTTAATCTATCCTTACTAACTTTATACACATTTCCCTATCCTTGCTTCAACATCATCCATACACAGCCATACTTACTCTTCTATTCTTTAAACTCTTAATGTTTCTATTTTTACACATTCAGCTACAACATCTAGTATTGTTTTACATAGCCAACCTCATACTTTTCATCCACATACACTCTACCTACATATATTTGCTTCATCAATCAATCCACACCCATCCTCTTGACATGACCAACCAACGGTAGACACTTCTTACACATTAACCTATTGGCATCTTTTTTTAAAGCACACTCCTTCAACACCCATTCATTAATGACTCTGTCCATAAGAGTTTTTCCACAAAAATGTATTTGGTATCTCATTCCGACCGCATTCCCCTTGCTTTTGTGTTGCTCCTGACAAACTCACCACTCACATACATACAAACATTTTTGGTAGCTACATAATTTTATATACTGCTAATATTGATTAGTAAATAATAGCATTAAAACTATATTTTCAGTTTTTAGATACATTAATGAATTTCAACTAAATAACGAGAACATTTTTGTACTTAAGAGCCCTTCTCACGATCAATTAACCTGAAATTAGATATGTTTACTCTCAAACAAGAAAAGGCATAATTTTGTGATTTTTCTTATTTCTTCCTTTGACAACAGCCAAGCTGGAATCAGTTTAGTAATTTTATTTATTATAAAATAATTATTTTTTTAATTTATGGTGGATTTACCTAAATTGTTTTCTACCATCATTTCACTCAAATGCTGGAATATTACCTCTAAAATACTTCCTTCCCTGTCCTTACTCCATTAGAGCAATTATAATACATGCGTATAACCTGAAAAGGTAGTAAGACGCGCAGATTAAAAAAATTGTGCATTGTTTTTACAGAATCGTCACATTTTGTAGGCCTCAATCTTCTTCCACGCCATAGGTCTGTCGATCAAATGGGAAACTTGTTTTACATTTAATGCCTTATGTATATTAAACGTATCTAGTTAAATCTCATAATGTGTTTAAGATGACCCTTGAATTAAATATTAAGGTAATAAGAATGCTCGTAAAAAGTAACCTCCATGTCTACATATACTCACAACCAATGTAAAATAAACTAATATGTGGTTTTAATAAGGAAACAATATATAAAGTGTGTTTTGCTTCAACTTTAAATTCAAATTTGTACAATGAGGTTTTCTGATGCCTTTTACCTTTCATTCATCATTAGTTTTCCCAATACATTTGTTTACATTGTTGTTCTATTATATTAATAATTTTCAATAGGCCTAAATATTGTCAAGAAGGTGATTCAATTGACTGGAAGAAGTAATATTATATTTCTAGATTAATATAAAGTTATTCATTAAAGATTTATTTTAAAATCCGCCTTGGTGGAGTGGTTAGCTATCACGCTAGTTTCGTGTTGAGCTATACTGCCAAGGACGGGGAGATCGAGGTACGAATATCACTCGGGTAAACTGGAGTTTGTTCTCCTAAATGGTTTTACACTCTCCCTCTACGCACGTGCGAGTTCACTTCCTCTATATTCAACCTTCCCAATTCCTAACCCATTAGTTTAATTTGTACTTAAGCGCATATATAACCCGAACGGGTAGTAAGACGCGCTGCTAAGTATTATTCTTAATTTTAAAATTGTCTCAATTATAATTTGAAAGGAAACACTTAAAATTTATAAATACTTCTCACTTTACAGACATACTTTTTAAAATATCAGTGTAATATTCTATAAAAAATATTTGAATACAAAAGTATCTTCCTCATTAAGTATTTAATTAAAAATTAATTTTAGTACATTCAAAAATATTCTTAAAATTTTGAAGAAATTATGTGTTGAGGTAGATGAAAACACCAATATATATTGTAAATAATTTTATTATATTGCTAAAACATATTAAATTTAGTTATCATAATAAAATTGTCTTTTAAATAAGGAATTGACAAATCAGGATTTTATATTCAAACAAGATAAACAAATTAATATTTCTTTGAAGATCAGAGAAATAAAATTTGGATCATTAAAAACATTCGGTATACCTATTTATTATGATATTAACAATTGAGCCCGTTAAACGCAGCCCGGATCCCAACTGGCTGTGCTGAAGTAATAAATAAATGTTAAACTCTCATTGTATTCAAATGTGGGTCAATTTACTCTAAATTCAAGTGATTTCACTCATATCCCATCAGTATATCTCGTATTTGCATACCGACTGGGCACTAAGATTTGAAAATGGAAAAATAGATCTAGATAAAAATATAAACAAATCATTTACCTGTCAGTCAATATGCTATGGTCCAAATAAAATCTTTTGCTGTTTCCCTGGAAACTAGATTATGCAATTTAGTAACAAAAGAAATTGAAATAGTGTTTAATATGACTTAATTTATTTTAATTATATTATCGTACCATTTTTAATTGATTTGGTTAACAGTCTGGTGATTTTAACCAAACTTTTTTTTCTCGCTTTTTAATCTAGTACCCGCCTCAGTGGCGTAGTTGGCTAACGCGCTAGTCGTGTTGAGCTCGACCGCCGAGTACGGGGAGATCGAGGTTCGAATCTCTGCCGGGTGAACTGGGGGTGGTTTTTCCTAAATGGTTTTCCACTCTCCCTTCACGCAAATGCGGGTTTACTTCCTCTGATTCACCCTTCCCATTTCCTACTCCATTAGCGTAATTAGTACTTAAAGCGTATAACCCGAACGGGTAGTAAGACATGGTGCTAAATATTATTATTTAATCTAGTGTTTATAGCCGAGTTGCATTTGACAATTTTATTTGTACACGATTTAAAGAGATAACTATATTAAAAAGCACATTATATACATATTTTAGTGCTTGGACAGGAATGGTTTGGTAAAAACAGCTATATGTAGTTCTAAAAGTTGTCATAAGGTACGTGAAGCTGACCCAGACAAGGAGCGATCGAGATTTACTCCCTATCGTATGTATTCAGGTTTATGTCCAGAAATCTATTATGGAAATTCTTTAGAATTCATTATTATCTAATTTTTACCCTTAAGATATATTGCCTTATCCATTATTAGACAGTTCTGGAACAATGGTGTGATATATAATACATACACAATATACGGTGTTTCTCTTTTCAAACTATCAAATAATTGCTTGGCTTGATGATGTAAATATAATGGCCAATTTAAAAAATAAATATTATACTTTCATAAACCATAATGTTAATAAAGGTTCTCTGTTTTTAAAAATAAAGATTTTTAGATAAATGAGGTACTCTCATTATAACTTTTTTTAAATTCTAGACCATTATTAATCCCCTTCTATACATATTTTTATTTATTTAGATATACATGTGCTATTTTGTTTACATGTATCCTCACATATATTAATATATACCTAAAATATATATATTATGAAATAATATATTAAGACAAGTTAAGCCTATTATAGAAAGTATCTTCAAGTATCACAGTAAAGGTCATTTCTTTATATTACATAATAGGCTTGAATGTAATTATTTAAAGTATTTTATTATTTGTTAGTAACACTATTTTACTTATTATGTCATAACTTACTCTTTACTTGAATAAAAATACTCTAGTTAATTGGGTAAACATTTGTTATTACAAAATCATGGCTTACAGCGATGTATAAAAAATTTGTATATTTAAAACAAAGAACCTAATCTACAAAAATATTAATAAATATCATCCATAACAAAATCATTATTATAAATTAATTCCCAAGCTGAAAATCAACAACCTATTGCACCCATATAGCTTTAAACAAATTCAAATTTTGACCTCCCGGATCATAGTCAGATACATCCACATCCACCCTGCTATCAATTATTTATTACCATTTTTTTTTCAGTTTACTTGAATGATTAAATTTTCTAAAGTACCATATCAAACATTTCCTACTTTGGAATAATTTAACTAACATATTTAAAATATCTTAGCGGTTTACTATGTACTATTGAGAGGATGATTCTATAACACCTAGCATAAAGTTCAGTCAGTGAGTCATATTCCTCAAAACGTACACTGTTCTAAGCCGATCTGTACCAAATTTAACGCAATTATAAGTTACACCAAATTAAAGTTTTTCCATATGTATCAGATTTCACATTTTAATGCTTTCTCTCTCTAAATATTATATATATATATGTATATATACATATAAATTTTTATATATGCATATATATGCATAAATACATATAAATGTATATATATAAATGTATATATATGAATATATATGCATGTATATATATGAATATATATGCATGTATATATATGAATATATATGCATGTATATATATGAATATATATGCATGTATATGTATGAATATATATGCATGTATATATATAAATATATATGCATGTATATATATGAATATATATGTATATATTCATATGTATGCATGTATATATGAATATATATGTATATATGAATATATATGTATATATATGTATATATTCATATATATATCCATATATATATTCATATATGTATATATGCATATATTAATATAGTTGTGTAGAACGTACTATGGAGTCCAAGTATGATTTTGAAGTAATTTTTTTAAACGTGTATTCATTTCAATTTACTTCATAATCATTCAAATATCTAATATTTAGCCTCAACGTTTTTTATACAAAAAATAAAGTTTGTTTGACATTGAACATATATTAGCAACTTTAAAGGTCACTTTCAATAGTGATAACATACTGAATAGAGTGAGACATATTTTCAAGCAGCAATAAAACTTATAATGACTGTCATAAACGTTATAAAATCATAGAAGAAACAAACAACAGATTATTTTGTATTCAAAACGAAATACATCATAGGAACGGTTTTTGTTTCACATATAAGTTGACTTTCCTTAAACTAGAAATGTTTTATTATTATTAGCACCACGTCTTACTACCCGTTCGGGTTATAAGCACTTACGCTAATGTCTAATGGTAGGGTGATTGTGAGATGAAATTGAGGACCTACAGTATAACGTGGAATCTGAACCACGGTGGAGACCTGGTATTACACACAGTCACAAGTTGTGATTAATACACGTATTGTACCAAAATGTTGTTAAATGATTAAAAACTACAATTAATTAGTAGAGCAAGTAAACGCCCACTAAATATTGTACAAGAAGTTTTGAAGAGAAAAAGCTTGTGTTTTATAAATTAATAAATCTTTCAGTTGGAGTGCATTATAGTCTTGTAATAATTTAAAGTTGTAAATTTTTATAATTTTATTTATCAAACAAATTTAAAATAAAATATTTTTTATTTTATATTTTTAACACAAAGTAATAATGGAGATTATTAAAGATGTAGGCCTTTGAATTTTAATATTTGTTTACAAAAACAATAAAACTAGTGAACATTGTTTAAAATGGATATCAAAGGAAAATACATATAACACAGTAATAAGTACCTTTATTTTTTTACTACGGAAAGTGAAATATAAATCAATAAATTTCTATCTCTCATAATTATTATTCAATCATTTGCAACACATTAAATATTATATCTTGACAAAGCTTATCCTTTCCAACTGAGACTTAAAATGGTCTAAATAATCTTTCTTCCATACGGTGAGCTTCACTCGATTAATTCATGCCACGAAGAACTCTATACTCAAATTTATTCATGGAGGTTATAATAATTACTAGGCGTAGTATTATTTAAACTTTATATATATATATAAATACTCTCAATCCTAAATGCCATGGTTGCTTTACTTTTATTGGTATCTCTTATTGCAGTAATAACTATAAGCGCTTGCAATTATATTTAACTTCTTCGGCCCCTCAATTAATATTTTCAGTAAACAATTTTTTGTTTATTTTTTTGGAAAATCCACTTTTAACTACAAAAAAAAATTACTTAGGCAATTTTTTTTCCAAAACTATCATTTTATTTTATCTACATTCATATCATCATTATCATTGAAACTATCTTAATTTCGTTAGTTTTTTCAATTCAAAACACAAATAACGTATTGAAAAATTATTAAATTATTTATATTTCTTTATTTTTTTTCAATATTTAATTGAAACTATTCATTGTTCTATCCTTGAAAAAGGATGCTCCCTATTGATATATTTCAAAATTGTCATGCACTAGTTTTGGGTATTTCCTGTGTTTTGTTGTTGCTATAGTAACGCGAGGTGGATCATGTAACTAGTAGAGTAGTTGATGCCATGTATTCACACGGGAATATCACTTGCTGTGTCTCTATTTGTATGTCAAGTAGTTACGGACACTAACTGGAATGAGCGCTGAAAGGGAGGTGTATGTAAACTACAATCGTTTATATTATTATTAGCACCGCGTCTTACTACCCGTTCGGGTTATACGCACTTACGTAATGTGTAATGGTAGGGTGATTGGGAGATGAAATGAAGGACCTACAGTTTAACGTGGGATCCGAACCACGGCGGAGGCCTGGCATTCCCCACATTCACAAGATGTCTTGTACAGAGGTGAAGGAAGGGTTTGGTAGTCATATAAATCTATACCGGGACCGAGGATTGAACTTTTACCTCTAAAGAAACAGTTGAATTGAGGCCCCACATTTTTAGAACCACGTATGAATTGTGACCCGGGATGTTGACGTACTTATCTTGTTAGTGTACCGCTAGTTGTCAGTGATCATATTCCTTCTCATCTACCCAAACCATAAAACCACAAGTCTTGATTTAGGTTTCATTCTTTACCAAATCTTTTTGGCAATGGAGTTCAACACTAGTGAAAAATCGAAACAGTTTATCGTTTATAAAGGCTACAAATTTTATTTTCATAAAACGCTGAAGGATGGTGCGCAACCAGATCCATGCTGTAAGAAGTCATGTAAGTGGTTTTTTTAAGTTGTCTTCAACAAATAATCCGACACATTAGCTCAGGGACACGAGATCTATTCCCGGCATGGCGATAAATGTATTATTGATGAAATGAAGTTTTACTATTTCTTAGTGATAAATTAACGGCTGGGGACTGGATGTTGTGCCTGTCCTAGTCTTAAGTCATATTATAAGGCATATGAAGCTATGACAGGCCTAACAAGCTGGTAGTGGAAAATATATGGCTTGAATAAGAAACTGATCTGGAACTTAGGATGGAAACTGTAATTGATGTAAAATAAATCTTCAACAAATAGTATAATGAATGCGACACCAGTCACAATTATGAAAAACTCGACGAGAAAGTCCTTAATCGACAAAAACTGAATAATGCTCTCAAAATAAAAGTTGTAGAAGATATTTTTGTCCAGCCGACAAAACTATTAGTATGGTATTGAAACAAAGGGATTTCCCTACCTTGACACTCATTTGGCATAATCTGCATCGTGCTCATTCATCAATGCATTCCTGGTTGCCAAGTAACGCTAAGGACACGCATGCTTCTTTGAATTCTATGATCATTAAAACTAATATTGGTGAAAAATGTGTGCTTGTGAGTGATGAAGTCATCTCTATCGTTAGGTTCTCACCACATATTTCTTTAAAAATGTTGTCTTAAGTACATAAGATTTATGTGGATAGGACATTCTAAAGCTGTCCAAATTACTTCACCCAACTATTTCCTATTCATGGTTTCGAAAAATGATCTTTATTTACTTATTATATAGTTCGTCACTACATATATCACGGTGCTACGTGCTCTCCGTCTGAAGTTTTATAGACTTTGAATCAGCAATCCACAGTGAAGTAGAGAAAATCTGGCCTGGTGCAGAATTAGTAATAGTTTTCCGACTTCACCTTGGACAAAGTTGATGGAGGAGGGGTCAAACTTTAGGTCTTACTAAAGTCTACAACGCTTATCCCAACATTACCGAGAGTTATTTTTTGAAAAATGTTTATGGACCATCTTTTTTAAACCCCAATAACGTCATTGACTGCTTTACTAACTCCTGTATAGTGGTTCATCCTTAAAAAGATGCAAGTATTGTGCAATTCATTGACTACATCTTTGAAAACTACATTTCTCTTGAGGCAAAGTTACCCCCTAGAATTTGGGCCCAGTTTTCTACCACCTGCAGTCGAACTACTAAAAGCAGCCAAAGTTTCCATTCCAGGTTGAACAATTCGTTCTACCGTGGCCATCATAAAATCTACAACCTCGTTGACATATTACTTGATGTTCAAACAGAGACGTACGGCAAAAGCAGTAGTAACGATTTAAGAAGAACAAAAACATAAGTGAAAAAGAAGCATTAATTAGGGAACAGAGGGTAAATCTTGAATGAAATGAAATAGAGCGGCGTGACTTCATAAAAAAATTGAGCTTAAAGTTTTTTTCAAAACCATTGAACGACAAGAACTGAGGAAGTTTGGATATTATGAGGGATGTTGACATGAGACGATGATAGTTTCTATCTGAAATGTAAGATACCACGATAGAAAGCACACTGATAATTAGATGGACTCAACTCATACCTTTCTCTCAAGTGAGTGGGCCGCAATTTGTACGTGTCTTTCAAACAGTCGGGCCGCAACTCGTTCGCGATTTCAAGATTAGGCCGCAGCTCACCTACATAAACTCTACATACTTTAGTTTTGATTTGTTGGTCTAATCAGCGACATACTAGTTACTAACTCAATCAATTCGTACAAACATTTGAAGTGTGATGTTGAACTTTTAGACCTTGAATTGAGGCCTTGGAAATCATAATAGATAGATGTTAGCATCCATTCATTCGTTATATACCCAAACGAAACTTAAAACTGGAAAAAAATAGGCTTATTAGTGTCGCTCTGTTAGTGAGTAAGAATACACAACGATCCGCTTTGTGAGAAGGTTATTTTTATACGATTGTGTTTTTCTTATACAAACAAATATTTTGTCTAATGAGAGATAATTATTAAAACTGTGATATTGCCAGTTCTTTATTAAAGATAGGGAGGCATTATTATCAAATCTTACATGACCCAATTATTATATGCCCCAGTATTAATATAGTAATCATAGGCGTATGTAGTTTGCGTGACAACAAAATTAATTAATATTAAAACTTTGACATAATTATTTCCCTTTGCATGTGTAAAGATAGGGATTGGCCTCAAATAAGCTGGCTTGCACAAAATAGGGTAGAGCTCATTTACAAACTAATTAAGAAATCAATAATTCCTGATAGTTAAGTGTATCGGCAGTACAATTAATGAAGAATTAATGAAGAACTTACAAAAACTGCTAAGTATTGCAATGCTCTATCCTGAGTGTGCAATTACATCGTCCATATTTATACACATTATTTCGTAGGAGATTCAAGAATAATACAGGGTAGCCCACCTCATATATCCAGCAGGTGCCTCACTCTGAATTGCAGGAGGTCAATACCCCTCCACTCATATTGTGACATAAAGAATGAGTCGATAAAGCTTCAGACAAGCAGTTCACTTGCTCATTCTTCATGTCACAATATGGGTGATAGGGTACTGACCTCCTCCAATTCAGAGTGAGGCGCTTGCTGGAGATAAGAAGTGGGCTACTTTTCCGTGGGCCACCCTGTACTATAAAGATAATCGTTAGTATTGCTTGAGTCACTCACTGAACCTAGCAGGTTAGGTTCAGTTTGATTACATCGGCTTAACCATTCTATTATAATGTTATTCCAATAATTATTAATCTAAATTCTGTACGCTCAATTAAATAAGAGTCTTGACTTGGATGTGCTCATGCATGGAACACGCTCCTGATAGTTATGGTGCCTCACCGGATAGTTCAAGATACCTTTGACGTACTGAAGAGCACTGGGAGTATTCCAGTGTTAAGAGATTCAGTACGGACTCTGGGTGTAGAAAGGGGTAGTTCAAGAGATATCCATACAGCTCAGTTTGTGAAAGGAGGTATCCACGTGGATTGGGCTTGAATGGAAAAGTCCATGGACATTTTGGGTACGAAAAAAAGGGAAGAAGTGAGAAATAGTACCACTATGGTAGGGGCTGGCCCACTCTACTACTATCTTCAATTCTTGACATATTTCGTTTGTTGGTAGATAGCTTAAATAGTATTGCAATAAAATCAGGTGTTTTGTATGAAGGTATATATATACATATATATATATGAATGTATATATATGTGTATATATATATGAATGTATATATATGTGTATATATATATATATATGTATATATATGTGTATATATGTATATATATATATATATGTATATATATGTGTATATATATATATGTATATATATATGTATATATATATATATGTATATATATGTATACATATGTATATATATATATGTGTATATATATGTGTATATATATATGTGTATATATATGTGTATATATATATGTGTATATATATGTGTATATATATGTGTATATATATGTGTATATATATATGTGTATATATATATGTATATATATATGTATATGTGTGTAACTATTCCAACAATCTAGTAACCTAAGTACTTACTATATTTGTTTCAATTTAGCTACCAATAAATTAGATCGGTATACGAATAACATATAATGAGACCACACTTTAATCTTTAAAGAAAAATTCACTTATTTCTAGGATGGTGTGTAATTAAATTCCTGTTAAAGTTGTTCAGATTTATTTTATAATTAAAATTTCTAGAATAGCTCCCCACTTAATTAATTGTGGTGATGTACAGTTTTTTTCATGTATCCATTCATATGCTTCACTTCGCACCCTTAAACTAACAAACACATCCCCCAATCTTACCTATTTGAGCAATTTGTTTCAGGGGGAATCAAAGTATTTTTGTGATAACACTGGAGTGGTACTTACCCGTTGGATGGTGATCCCAGCTAGAACGTAGGTGATCCTATCTCTTGTGGTCTAGCTGTCTCCATTATTCAAGCTGTTCTAGGTGGAATCGCAGTTTTTAACGCGGACCTCTCCCTACCGTGATAACGAAAACCACCACAATGCACATTCGCCGGGCACTGAACAGTGTCGTTTATCAACTGCTGCTGCTATTGATTTTCTTCTCTGTCATTGGGCCTTGCACTCGACACCAAAACGTATATAACTTATTAGTTTCACTACAGAGTCCCTCCAAAATATACTTTATGTAGATGGTTTGTATTAGTTTTAGAAGTGTGTTTTTTAAAGATTTTTTTTAAATTTCACTCAATTCATTAATATTATTTTGTATGTTTTCCTTCCAAAATATAACAACGTTCTTTGTGGTTCTAGCAAACCTTATATTATCGCTCGTATATATATATATATAATTATTCATTTATATTATTAGTATTGTAATATAGCCAAATTATTCTAGTTGGAATCCATTGAGGGGGTGATATATAATATGGATTATATAGTATATATATATATATATAGAGATTATATAAATATATATATATAGATTATATAAATATATATATATAGATTATATAAATATATATATATAGATTATATAAATATATATATATAGATTATATATAAATATATATATATAGATTATATATAAATATATATATATAGATTATATAAATATATATATATATAGATTATATAAATATATATATATATATAGATTATATAAATATATATATAGATTATATAAATATATATATATATAGATTATATAAATATATATATATATAGATTATGTAAATAATACATTTTTGATAATACTTTTAATACATATTATGTATAGTATATACCATACAAATTGAATACTTATTATGTATTATATAATAGATTTACAAATATTATAATTTTATAATATGTACTGTACTTTATATAGGGTCTATCGTATTGGCAAAACACGTAATATTTTTAGACTTTAGTCTAAAAAATCCTGAACAGCTATTTCATATTTTCATCTGCCACGTCTTCGTATCCGTTTAGGCTATACACATAAATCAGTTACGCTAAAGAAATAAATATAAGTTACTTACTTTCTCTCTGTCATTAAGAACTCTAAAGTTAATTATCGCACACACGAAAGTATGCTACCTATACCTACCTTGATATAGTTCTATCCAGTCCACCTCTTCGCACCATATCTCTTTCAGGTACATTCTAGTGTTATCCTCCGATAGGTATTCTCAATGGTATTCTCCCACTGGGTTTACCAGTTAATACCTTGATCATTGTTCTAGATTCTCCCATTCACGCCACATGCCCTGTCCACGGTAATCTATGAGACTTGACTATTTTAGCAAAGTCTTGTGTTGAGTACATGGTATGCAACCCATCATTATGTAACATACTTCACTTCCAAGTATCATTAATCCCTTTTTAGAACAAATATCTTCCCAAGAATCTAGTTTTCAAACACGCTAAAAAAAATATTTTTTTTCGCCACGTACAGTAAAGTAAGAAATCACGTTTTACACCCATGGAGAACCACCGGTATGATTATTATTTTGTATATTATGAGTTTTTACATTCCTTGAAACCAGGCGAGTTGTCAACAACATAATAACCAGCCCCGTGGTGTAGTGGTTAGTGTACCTGTCTAAAAGCCTAGGGGTCCCAGGTTCCCCCGGCTGGTGCCATGGGTATTTTTCCCTTGAGGGTAATAAGCCCACCGGTCACCAGGATTTGGTAAATTAGGGTTATGTTAGGTTAAGACTCAACCCGGCTCTACAACTTCATAATAACCATCTTCACATCATCTCATTTCGGGTACCACGTGTAGACAATCTCATATGTTGTATCCTGGGCAACGTTCGTTGCCAACTGAGCAGCTAATAGTCTACACAAAATACGACTGATCAGGATGTCCAAGTCTCTCCCGGTCACATTTAAAAAAAAAACTCTTACCGAGTAATGGCATGCAATTCCCGACTGCATCATTTATCTAATTTCCACTCAAGAACGAGTAAGTTATAATTATATTCTCATTTAGTGAAGGAAGAGTGTGAAACCCTTTAGGAAAGACAAATTTCAGTACATACAATCGGGATACGAACCACAATCTCCCCGTCATTGGCGAACAAACCAGTCCGACACGAGAGTGACGCATAAGGCTATGTTACCAACAATGCAGGTGTAATTTAAAATCATTCTTTCATATAAAAGCACCGAAGAAATTAGTTATTATTATTATTATTATTATTAGCACCGCGTCTTACTACCCGTTCGGGTTATACGCACTTACGCTAATGTGTAATGGCAGGGTGATTGTGAGATGAAATGAAAGACCTACAATTTAACGTGGAATCCGAACCACGGTGGAGGCCTGGCATTCCTCACATTCACAAGATGTATTGTCAGAGGTGAAGGAAGGGTTTGGTAATCAGATAAATCTGTGCAGGGACCGAGGATTGAACCCCGGCCGCCAGCACAGAAGTCTGACACCTTACCCCTAGACCGCCAGGTCACCTCTATCCCTTAAATAACACGCTATAAAAATTAGTGAACTGCCCTTTATATAGAATGTTGGAAGTTTTGTTTTAATCATTTAGAATTTAAAATAATATTCTAGAACATGGATCCCTTAGTTAATAATTTTAACTATAATAAATTAGGTGGCTCCATAGTTTTGGAAGAATATTATATTTTAAGTACTCTCCATAAGTCCTTGATTTTTATATTTAAATCGTTTGTTGCATGTCGGTATGTAAATGCGTTAAGATATAAAATAATACTATATCTCTACTCGTTCTTACAAAAGCGTATATGACAACACTTCATATAAACGAACATTTTGTGTCTAATATTAATTTTTTGAAAATCATTTGAAAAGTTTAATAAGGCAGTCAGGAACTAACATATACCTCGTTGTGTTAAGACCTGAGGATTATTCTAGGGATTTATCATAACTAATCGTCTACAGTAAGTGGCAGCTTATGCAGCCTTATGACCCAAAGGAAAAAGGGATTAAAGCAATGAGAGATCGTCGTTTACTTAACCCTCCGACTGTATACATGTTTCTTTGACACGTGATCTGCGCACTGGGGTATTCTAAACCCCCTTTGGTTTTTATTTATATTTTACTGTAAAATTTTCATCATTTTTAGGTAAAAGTTTTTAATTTTATTTCTCAATGTTTCTCTGAAATTAAAACACAAGTATTTTTATCTTTTTATTTTCCACATAAAGTTGATAAAACTTAAAAAATTTCAAATTAAACCTACATGACGTTAATTTTTAGTAAATACTGAAATTATAAATATGTTTTGTATTATTATTATTACTATTAGCACCGCGTCTTACTAACCGTTCAGGTTATACGCACTTACGCTAATGTGTAATGGTAGGGTGATTGTGAGACGAAATGAAGGACCTACAGTTTAACGTGGAATCCGAACCACGGTGGAGGTCTGGCATTCCCCACATTCACAAGATGTCTTGTCAGAGGTGAAGGAAAGGTTTGGTAATCAGATAAATCAATGCCGGGACCGAGGATTGAACCCCGGCTGCCAGCACAGAAGTCTGACACCTGACCCCTAGACCGCCTGGTCACCAATAGGTTTTGTAACATTGCAGTACATTTATAAAAAAAATATGATAAGTGAATGTTAAAAATTAACATAGAATTTTTTTTTTTTTATCTGGCAGCTTTCTTATACTCCCTTATACTGGGGTCCACACACACCATTTCCGAACGATATCACTTGACGAACTAGTGTTTAATGACCTCTAAAATATCTGACACACGTTCCAAGTGATGCCAACATATTTTACCAGACAAGAAATTATAGTATGCTAAGTGAACAATAAAAACTAGAAATAGTTTAAAATTGCGTGTGGTCTCCTGGACCCTAGTATACGGTCGGAGGGTTAAACTATCTAACTTCAGAAAAAATAATAGTGATTCAGAAGCAAATATAAGCAAACAACTTTTTTTAAAGATATTTTATGTTCGCAACCAACTTAAAACAATTTCCTACATAAGTAATTTAACCTCCTTGCAACTTTGAGTTTCTTCTTATATTTCATATATTATAAATTATGTCACTCAAATAAATAAATAGTTTCATCCACATATCTTTAATTATAAAAGTATTATTACTTTTTATAACAAATTTTTTATTGAATAAGAAATGTATTTTATATTTTATCATGTTTTAACAAGTTTGTAGTGTAACAGGGGCTCCTAAATCTAAATGTACATTTTTATGACTTTTAAATATTGAAATAAATTTATTATCATCTAATCTATGTTTTGAATGTTTATTAACCATTATATTATATATAAATTTATCAATTAGAATCATTTTGATGGATTCATTTTGCTACTTTGACTCAACTGCTTTATTCTATCATGTATTTGATATTTGAGCAATAAAATAAATGTAAAATAAAATACTCTATACAATCGTATACATTTTCTCATATGATGTATAAAAGCTGGGGAATAAAAATCAAATATTAGTTATTTGTAAGTTAAATTTAAGTGATTAATGTTTGTAAAATTTATATTTAAGTAATAAAAAAAGCTATTCCTTTATAGCCATAAAGATTTCCAAATACAAATTTTGAACAAAACCGTTGGAGTTCATTCAAAAGGTTTCCATTAAAATAAATCAGTCATCAGTAAACCAATATTAAATGAATATTTCTAATAAAAATAAGTATATATAATTATTTACAATCTTAAAAGATACCCGTTTTTCCTTTTAAACAAATTATCCCCCAATAATCCAATACATAGTTTTGTTTGTTAAGTAAAACACTCCCTAGATGTAAATTTTAAACAAAAAATGTATAGAAATTCTTGAAAAAAATTGTAATTCAAAGAGATCACTCATCAGTAAGCTACCTTTAATTTGAGGGAAAGCTTCGGAAAGCAAACAAATATAACTTCATTTATGTGGAGGCAGAGTGGGAGTGGAAAACCATTTAGGAAAAAACACCCTCAATACACTCGAATGGGATTCTAACCCTGATCTCTATCTGTCTGCTAGAGTCCAGTCTGTTGCGAGTATGACTCCCCAAACCATTCGGCCACTTAAGCGGGTAGTATCTATATAATTATCATTTATAAAGATTATAAAATTACCACCAATATTAAAACTCTATATATTTTATCTGGAACCAATGTATTCCTATTTCTCCTAAAATGGTACGAAGTTAAACTTTCCAGATTAAGGGGCTTCGAAGAAACAGCGGAAATATGCAGGGGATTTGTAAAGAGGATAAAGGAAAAACTATAAAAGATTTTCAAGAGGGTTCTACCAATCGATGTATGGGGATCAGCTCTCACAGAGGATGAGTAAAATCGTATTCATGCTAATTTACTCTTAAATACAGAAGCTGTTGAACAAATACTGTCCAATAGAATATAGACTGAACATCGTCTCGAAGGGCTCTGAATGGTTACTATTGGGAAAAAGTTTTGTCTTTTTTTTTTTTTTCGTGTTGTCAATCTTTTCTTATATAACCGACAAATTTTGCACCCGTGAATACCACTTTCCAATATAAATGAATGCAGGGATATTTGGCAACAGTTAACCAAGGGTGCCGGCAGGATTTTTCTCCAGGGGGGCAAACTAGGGGTCTGGGCATTTGGAATATCCCCCAGTACGCTGGGGAGAGGGGGTCCGGAAAATGTATTAAATTGAAGCCTAAAAAGACGCTTAGGGCAATCTTGGTCTCCTGAAAATAAGATTAAGAACAAGTCTCAAACTTCTAATATTTATATAACCTCAGAATCTAAGGGGGGTAACTACCCCCCTGTCACTCCCCTGCGGGCACCCTTGCAGTTAGTAGAGAGAACGAGCGAAGATAATTGTTTCTCTTTAAGAAATGCAGTTCCCTCAGACATGATATTCTGTGTATTTCCTTATTATTTTATTTGAAGTAATTAATATGCACTTTATGAACCGACTGATATCAGCACCCAAGAATTTCTATGGGCGAGAACAAAAGGGCCTACCAATTTTTCTGGGAAGGGTATTATCACATACCGTTCATGTTTCTTTTATATTCCACAATCGACATGGGACCGATGGTTTTACTTCCCCTTCAAATAAACTTGTGCTATGAATTTTTAACACCCAAGAAAAATACGTCAACCCTGGTTGGGTTTTGAACCCATGAACATCGGGTCCTGAGGCGAACACATCAATCCAAGACCACCGGGGTTTACTATATTCAATGTATTATTATTATTAGCACCGCGTCTTACTACCCGTTCGGGTTATACGCACTTACGCAAATGTGTAATGGTAAGGTGATTGTGAGATGAAATGAAGGACCTACAGTTTAACGTGGAATCCGAACCACGGTGAGGGCCTGGCATTTCCCACATTCACAAGATGTCTTGTCAAAGGTAAAGGAAGGGTTTGGTAATCAGATAAATCTATGCCGGGACCGAGGATTGAACCCCGGCCGCCAGCACAGAAGTCTGACACCTTACCCCCTAGACCGCCAGGTCACCGTCCATTTAAAAATTACTTAAGTTACTTTTCTTGATATACACTTATTATATTGTGGTTTTATTAATAGTTTTTCATAGCAATATAGTGAGACCTTCAAAAGCCTTCGCCGATCAATAACGTAAATGGACAAATGTCGTTAAGTTTCTAAATCAATATTTTTTCTCCGCGTCCGGGCTATTCGCAAAGTTTGGAAATAAAAAGAACAGTGTTTTCATGCATTTAAGTCGAACCACTTTTTATTTAATTTTTGAATATTTTCAGTACTTTTAATATAATTTAATTGAGGTTTTTAATAAATTTCAACATAATTAGTTAAATAACACTTTTTTTTTTTACTATCTTGAAAATCTGACAAAATTGTTAACGTGGTTTGATACGTGACTGTTGAAATAGACTCAATTTATGGTGACGAAGAGGTCGAGATTCAAATTTCGGACAATACTAAGTATGGTTTTTATCTACGTAAGAAAAATATTATTTTTTAAAATAACCACCATCTCTAGTAAAATGTTTAAAGTAAATGATAAGACTTTACAAAGAAAACAAAGATATAGACACTTATAGTTAGATAGATATTACAAAATAAATTAATAACAAATGTTGGTTAACCTTTATTTTAATCCTTAAAAGTTATAAATTGTCAAGAAAATCTAATAAATTGTGCCATCGATAGAAATAATACTAAACTATCACAATTATTTTTTATAAACTAATTATTTTTAAATGTATATTTTGAAATTCCTAACTTTAAAATATAAATCCTAATACGAGGTTTAAATAAATGTGGTTGACCTGGTGGTCTAAAGGTAAGGTGTCAGACTTCTGTGCTGGCGGCCGGGGTTCAATCCTCGGTCCCGTCACAGATTTATCTGATTACCAAACCCTTCCTTCACCTCTGACAAGATATCTTGTGAATGTGGGGAATGCCAGGCCTCCACCGTGGTTCGGATTCCACGTTAAACTGTAGGTCCTCCATTTCATCTCACAATCACCCTACCATTACACATTAGCGTAAGTGCATATAACCCGAACGGGTAGTAAGAAGCGGTGCTAATAATAATAATAATAATAATAAATGTGTGTACAGTATTATCTTAATATTGTAATTGCCAATAGGTGATTATCCACTGTAAGGGTTAGGTAGGTGATCTGGTTGAACAAACTCTAGTGAATCCATAAAATAAAATGTGGGATCGGAAAAAAAAACACGCTAAATCGTTAATACATGCGCATAGTAAAAGCGAATAAATAGTTATAAAACTAATTTTGAAAGTGATCTATCGCATTAATAATCTGAAGTTAGGACCTTGCCCCGGGAGGGAGCTGGACTGGAGCCCCTGCGCCCCCCATCCCTCTCTTTCCACCCCTCTTCCCCACCATCAAGTAGGTTAGCCAGGGTGGGTGAGCCCAGCCAGGGGAGACGCTGCTACCTTCCCGACACTACTGAACAAGAGACGAGCAAGCTACCAAGTGCCCCACTTGACTGAACAACCGGGGAACTGGCTCTCTGCAAGCTGGCAACACTCAAGAGGCCTATACTTGGCTCAGAATCGGCCATTATTCATATATAATAGCTAATACAATGGGCTCGATTCATAATAAAAACATAAGTGCTCAAAATAATATTCAAGAAAGAAAGATATTATTATTATTATTATTATTATTATTAGCACCGCGTCTTACTACCCATTCGGGCTATACGCACTTACGCTAATGTGTAATGGTAGGGTGATTGTGAGATGGAATGGAGGACCTACAGTTTAACGTGGAATCCGAACCACGGTGGAGGCCTGGCATTCCCCACATTCACAACATGTCTTGCTCAAAATAATACTCAAGAAAGAAAGATAATAATGTTAATATTAGCACCACGTCTTACCACCCGTTCGGGTTATACGCTTTAAGTACTAATTACGCTAATGGATTAGGAATTGGGTAGGTTGAATTAGAGGAAGTGAACCCGCATTTGCGTGGAGGGAGAGTGGAAAAGCATTTAGGAAAAACCACCCTCAGTTCAACCGACCGAGATTCGAACCTCGATCTCCCCGTCCTCGGCAGCCGAGCTCAACACGACAAGCGCGTTAGTCAACTACGTCACCGAGGCGGGTTAAGAAAGATAATACAATGTTTAGAAAAGTGACTTATCGCACCGCTAAACACCTCAAAAATACTTACTCTAAACGTATTCCCAGTTAAGAAAAACCCGCATCGGTG
>CABEEJ010000117.1:294091-341644 GCA_901482245.1 Timema douglasi
CACGTACAGCTGAAGTGCGGGGATGTGTTGGTAGATTCGCCGGCTTCTCATGCTCCATTCGCCGGTCTTGGTTTACCGCGAGTCGTCCAGCCTAGCAGGTTTCTAGAGACAGCATATTCAAACGGTAAGTACGTGGATATAATATATTTTACATTGGTTTGATACGAGTTGTGAAAGATATTGTCCAGCATGGTTATATTATTTCTTCTTAGCCTACATGAACTACAACAGCGAACAATACTATTGTAGGGATCCTAAGATTACTTGATTTTATTGGGGCGGGTAGTAAGAATTGAAGCGTCACATCCATTAATGTTCGTAGTGGGCGTGGTCCCATTGTAACATTACACATCATAATGTTACACTTTGTCAATGGATTGTGTTGGTTTATATAATCAATTTGTGCACTGAGTTTTATTGTCTTTCAAATACTTGTTTTTATAAATGTATTAATTGGCATAATTAATTTGTGATTAGTTCAGAATTATGAACTCTTTAAATGATTTTAGCCGGATGTTAAACGTACGAATTTGAAATAGTTTGTTGTGGCTTACACATGTGAATGCGAATAATGGGTTAACAGCTAGTTTTAAAATATCGTAAGACAAATTTATTTCAAATCCGGTTTTATCTAGAATGTGTATTTATTTATTTTAGTTATTTAACATACATTTCTAAACGCGCTTATCATATCAGCACACGATAATTCCTATAAAATAAATCGAAAGGGCTCACCAGTTTGGCCGGAAAAGTTATTTTCACATACCTTCCAGGATTGTCTTACATGTCAAAATTGACATAAGAATAGACAGCTTAACTTTCCCTCCGAAAGAAGTTTTACTATGGATTTGTATTGCTCAATAACAATCCGTTGACTACGGATAGTTTTTAACCCACGAACATTGGGTCCTGAGGCGATCACTTTATCCCCAGACCACAGAGGTTTGCGTATTATCTGGGTCTGCTAGTCCTGCACCGCGTGCCCATGATTATATAGACTAGTTTCTAAATTCATTGTTGTATGCGCAAACTGTGTAAATAGTAATGTTTAAATTGTGAATAAACATACATGCATAATGTATCTATATATTACGAGTATTAGTTTGTAAACTAATATTAGTTCATGGTCCAAGAATGTTTTGTTTTAAATAATTATTCATATAAAAGGGTAACCTAACCATATTATGAAGCCCAGGACCTGCTGCTTGAAAACAGCATGTAAAGCAAGAGAAATTCTAATGACCTTGACCATATCTATGGGGTTGCAACACTCACTCTTGCCCCTCGCCATCAAATATTGGCCAATGAACTAGGGTGTAAACAACCCAGGGCCTGCTGAATACTTAGCACAAGTAAAACCGTGTGCCAACTATTGAACAAATATTCAAGAATCAAGATCAAAATGATTATTAACTAAGCCAATATAGCTCAAGTAAAATAAAATAAAGAAAATGCAATAATATTTGTAAAATAATCTTATAAATAATAAGCCTTAAATTGTGCACTAATTTAAGAAATATTTAATTATGTTTATGCATTCTAGGCACATGTATCATCATGTATTTGGCAAGGATATTTACTACCATTTTAGAGTATACACTGGTGGATAAGAGGGGGGGTGGGGTGAGAGGAGAAGAAGGGATATAGTAGCTAAAACTATAGTGGAGTGTAATTTCACAATTTAAAAATGAATTATTAGAAAAATTTAAAATAAAGTTTATTTTCAAATGTAAATGTCTTCTCAATAAACGAATGATGTAGCGATAGAGTGATAGGCCCAATAGGAGAAAATATCCCTTTTGTTATTGTTATCACAGTTTACGGATCTAAATATATTATGGAGCATAAATAATATTTAATAAAATAATAGTTTTAGGCTCTTAATTATTATTGCAACATGAGTTGGACAATCCACCCTATTCCTCCCGACCAGTTCTGATGAACGATTGGTCCATGCACTACTTCATTTTACTCTTTTTATATTTTTTACCCCCTTTTCGTATTGCTACCTCTGATCCCGACACCTTTACTCGGTCGGTAGTTTGCCTGTCCATTGAGCTAAGGGTCCCGGGTTTGATTTCTGGCATGGCCGAAAAAAATATCAATGGTAAAACTAGGATATCCCCTTTCATGGTGATGAACTAAAGGCTGAGGCTGGTTGGTTTGTTTGTTCTAGATTTATGTTAGTTTGTAAGTCGTGTGCTGATATAATCTTTTGACCAATTTAACAGGTATGTCACTCTTTTTCAGTCAGGAGTGCACTCATAACCCTCTTGGGGATGATAATCATCGGTAGTTTCACGTCTTGGTGTGTTTTGTGCATAGTTTTGGTTTACATTAATGAACTCAGAATATGTAGTATTCTGTAAAGTTGGATATTTATTCATAGATAAAAATAAGTCAAAAAAAGAGAGACAAAGGTAGTTGGGAGGCGTGAGATTTTCCAAGATAGCATAAGTGTACGAAACAATTATAAATGTTTGAGAAACATTGCTCTAAGCTAGATGTACTCATGTTTAAATATTTCCAGGGTAAGCATCTTTTGACCTTCTTGGTCGACGGCGTTATGAGTCTTTGACCCCCGAATCCTCCCTGCTGCTTTTAGAGTACAGCATACATATTAATTTTCTCATAATATGCCACTGACAATCATCTAATACTGTGTAAAATTAGACAGAAATATTAATCTTAGCTACATTGTTTGATTTCACAACTTTCAATGTCACAATATAATACTTTAAAATTTTACATTTTCTTAAGAATTATGTGAAAAATAAACAGATTATTTATGGTATTATTCTGAAAATTGTTCTGAAGGAAAACATGATCATTAAAGAAGTGTTACCACCATCTAGCAATATTTAAATGTTTGTTTTAACCTACATAGCTCAATCGTACACACGTGCTATAATTGCTGGCCTGGTATGTATGATGAAGTAACATACTCTGGAGGTTACAGTAGACCACTGACAAATCATAACAATGTATATACTAGAGAGGCAAGAAAGGGGCTATCTCATCATATAAAAGACCCTGACTTTTTAACAACGGAGCGTCTAATTTCCATCTATTTCAAGGGTGGTCACTTTGTCCAAAGCCGTACCTATTAAGATGACATCTTCGGGTCATCCATAGTACTGGTACTTGGAGGGCATCATCGGAGCCCAGTGACCCGAGATCAGTTTCGGTAGGAGCACCGCGTAGCAACAATCAACTTGGGTGGTCTAATTATTCACGAATTAGGCCAGTTCTTCCATGACCACGGGTGCCCATTCTTCTTGTTCCTTATCTAACATTATTATTAGCACCGCGTCTTACTACCCGTTCGGGTTGTACGCACTTACGCTAATGTGTAAGGGTAGGGTGATTGTGAGATGAAATGGAGGACCTACAGTTTAACGTGGAATCCGAACCGCGGTGGAGGCCTGGCATTCCCCATATTCACAAGATGTATTTTCAGAGGTGAAGGAAGGGTTTGGTAATCAGATAAATCCGTGCCGGGACCGAGGATCGAACCCCGGCCCCCAGCATAGAAGTCTGACACCTTACCCCTAGACCGCCAGGTCACTGTTTATCTAACAACCATAATCACATTTTTGTATCACCTTTTAGTCATTACTATTAAGCCGAAATTCACAAACCTGTATTCGAGCCCACACAACTACTTTGCATGCAAGCTTACCCCTCCTGCAAGCTATCCTGACAGATCGATTCCACGGGGAGTAGGGTCGCGACATAAGGTTGATATTCTTTAAGGAATCTTGGCTTTTTTTTACATTCTTAGTGTGTTTATCTTGTTATTTCATTATTTTATCAATTAAAATATGTTATTTAATTCTCAAAGCCTAAGAATTATTTGTATGTACGAAATCATTTCAGGGAAAATCTTGAATGGCTTTTTTATAAATTATAAATATTGTAGTGGGATAAGATATGTACTTGCTGGTATTAGGTAGATCCACACAAAAATTGTATTCTTGGTTAAATTTTTTGATCTCAACATTTTCAATGGCATAACATAAAATAACACTATGCGTGTAATTCTTTTCATAAATACAGTAATATTGTTCTTGCTTACATTATTATTTTCACCACTCTAAATGGAATCCATAAAATGTAACAGTTTGCATTTACTTTAGAATTAGATGAAAAAATGACATTTTTTTCAGGGCATTGACTTGAAATGTTTTCCGAATGAAAGCATTATTTTTTAAGGAAGAAATTTTTTTCTCCTAAAGATTTGGCATACTTTCTTACTTTTTTGATATTTTTTAAGGTGACCCAGCTTTTATAGTAACAAAAATGTCAGAATTATTACAATATTATTGACACCCTTTATTAGTAATAATATCGCTATTAAATATTTAACTAGAAATTCTGATTAAGTTCAATACTTAGAACGTCAAAGTTCTTAATAATGAAATAAAGTTGCATTTTATTTTGCTGATGTGTTTATAATTTCGCACTTTAGTTATTATCATTCTTTTGCTCTTTCCAATTTAAACTGAGTGAAAAATATATCAAATTCAAGTATTGCTTCTTTATTATATATATATAGGCCTATATATATATGTATGTATGTATGTATGTATTTGTGTGTGTGTGTGTCTTTAGCATTTCTAGACAACATTTTAAGGATCGTTTTCATGCATCCTCTATGAATTCATTATATGTTTTCACGTGACATGGTTTTGTACAGACCAAAATTATAAAATGTTTCATTATTAAAAATATGTATTTTAAAACAAATAATCGTAATGGTACTTATATTTGAGAAACAGTATAAATATTGGTTCTAGTTTTTGTAGAAACTTATTTTTAAGAACAAAAAAGGAATAGTTTGATATTGACAGGTTCAGCTGTAAGTTCTACTTTAAATATACACATTTGCTGAAAATTACTACAATTTTAATCAACTTAATGTCAAAATTTTGTAAGTTATCAATTTAATTTTGGAAAATAATACGTTTGTTAGACGCTTTTAACTTTGGAATATGTTCAGTTAGCAGTTTGACCCGTTCTTCGCATGGGTAAGCTGCATATAAACTAGATCAAATCAGGATGTTCAATATATGGCTTCCAACTTCTGTTAATAATTCCTCAATATGCAATCCTGAATTGACTATGACAATCTCAAACTATCCATTGCAATAAATAAATTTAAATAAATTATGTATTTTAAACAATATATTGGCCAATCCACAAACTGAGTGCACTAACGAAATCAAACTATCGACAACGGAATATTTGTTTAAGTATACCCATTGAATCGTCGCTTCTCCTATCACGTATGAAAAGAGACGATTACTATTAAATAATTACATAAGTTATAATTGGTAAAGGATAGGGAAGGAAAATGCATCACAGAGATATATAGGTTTAAAAAATGAGTTTATTAAAAAGCAAACAAAAAGATATAGAATTACATCTGAGCGAAAAGATTTTAATTCGATTAATTAATGATAACTGTATTTCGTTATCGAGGTAGAAAACTAATGCTTGGACGAATAGATATTAACACTTTGTGAGCAAGGAACTGACAGAAGTTAAATAAAACATTTCGTTTAGTTTAACAAATCTAGAAATATGGATATTCGCTCTTGCTCGAACGAAGGAGCGTCTGACACATCTTGGAGACATTAAAAAGGGATTAAGTTTTAGGCAATATACATAAAGAGAATCTAGCCAGGCTAGTACCAGACTAATACCTGAGAGGTCTAATCATGAATGATATTGGCATTTGAAAATAGAATCAGCATCAGTGGCGGTTCGTCACTTTAGAAGCTGGAGGGCTCAGCCTGTTTAATTCATAAATTATTTCTAAATAATATATTTAAAAGAAAACACTAATTTCGGAATATGTTTTGCTATATATTCAGTTAGTTAAACTCAAAAATTAATATCACAAACAACATGCAAAGATAAAAAAATAAACTCCCCCAAAGGACGTGGATGTGTTGTAGAAACTCTGCAGCTGTGTAATGTGCATAAATATATAGGTATGTATGTTTTCACTTTGTTCCATACAAAATTCAGGACATGGCCTACCTAATGAGTTCAATTCTTTTTTTTGATCAAGAGTTAATCTTGCAATATTCGTTGTCTTAAGCGCCTGAATTGAATTATTCATATTAAGCCTAGTTACAAAAAATATTAAAACATATAACTCAAATAAACATTATCATAAAATAACTCTACATAATATTATTATAAAAACACACATCCTCGAGATGCAGGAGCACGCAGGATGACTGACAATAACTATTGCTGGTTCACGCTATACACATTTCACAAGCTTTCAACCTTAGGGCGCGTAAGGGAGTGCGCCTTCAAAAGAAGAATAACCAATGCTAGCTAGTTAGCTATAGCAGGATGGGGACAATGGGTTAATGGGAGGGAAGGTTTGGTTTCACAATGTCAGGCGCTGACCATCGCGCGCCTGACTGCATGCCATTAGAAGACAAGAGGTGAAGGGGTGGGAAGGTTTGGTTTCACAATGTCAGGCGCTGACCGCATCGCGCCCAACCGCATGCCATTTTAAAAACATTGCCTGCTATTACTTAAATCAAAAACATATTTTTCTTGAAACTATCATGGCAAGATAAAATTGTCGCGAGAGTGCGAATAATAACTTTAAAAGGAACTGGGGATTTGGGGGGACGGGGGGCGCGCGCCTAATTTGAGTACTATGGTGTGTAAGGTTTGCTTTGTAAAATTATTAAATTTAATTTTTAAGGTGTTTTAATCTTGCATAAATAGCTAAATAAGTGTGCTGAGTTTATTAATTGAGGTGTATTAATTTGAGTACTATGGTGTGTAAGGTTTGCTTTGTAAAATTATTAAATTTAATTTTTAAGGTGTTTTAATCTTACATAAATAGCTAAATAAGTGTACTGAGTTTATTAATTGAGGTGTATTAATTTGAGTACTGAACAGCATTAAATCATATATTTTTAGAGTTACTAAGAAGAATATTATTTAAGCTCGCTAGCTTGTATTTAGCCTCATGGAGAGTTACATATAATAGATGGCTGACAATCGGGCATCTACACAGTATTTTACTACATCCGGTAATTTCCTAATGAGTACTTCCAGAACAATCATCAGTAAATTCCTACATTTACCTAATACTAGGGCATACAATAGCTAGTACAAACTATTTTTGAACACTTACATACATTTTCACCTGAAGGGGCCGGAACAAAACATGATCCCCGTGGGCCACTACTTCAATCTAGTAGTGCTCCCACAGGTTACGTACCGTAAAAAGCTACACAAAAAGGGTGCAATAGTGACTGCAATAAGTCACTGACCTAACTAGGTCCAAGAAGAGTGTGTTAGATGATCTTATTGTATCTATAAAGAGATCCTAAACGTGATCATATCGTTCAGGGTGTCATAAAAATAAAACAATGTCTTATGGTCTTAGAAAAGAAAATCAAATTCAAGAACACAGTGTACACAATCCTGATCCTATATATATGTAGAGCATAGAGCCCTCGTATTTAAACTGTGCTTTATGGGCATAGGGAAATAAGTCAGACTATCTGACCCAAGAAACTATGTCTGATGGACATAGAAAATAACTTCAGACATTTCGACTAAAGAAACCATGTCTGATGGACACGGAAAATAAAGTTAGACATTCTAACTACACAAGCAAGTAGTTGTTTTATTAATTTTGTTGATTTCTAACCCCTCGTTTCCAACTCCCTCCCACCAATTTCTACAACTGCCAATTGAGAAATTCAAATTATAGAATTTTCTATCTGAAGTTATCCTTCAACTTTCTTCTCAAATCTAAATGTTCTAATACATCAAAACTTTTTTTTTATCCTCATATGCCCTAGAGTCCAATTTTAAAAGTTAAAATGTCAAAAATTAAGCCATAATTATTTTGCATGTTCCCTTTACCTGACTGAAAAACTTCAACTACAAACCGTTCTGAGAAGTAGTGATTTCTATTAGTTTTGGAAATGTTGAACCCTCGCTCCACTATACTCGGTTTTTTTCAAATCACACTAAGAAATTTCCTATTTCAAAATTTATTTGGTTATCTGGTGTAGTAAATCAATTGTATAGTTGAATTAAGCCTTTTCAACAAACAACTATATGGTATTTCTTATAGGCTAGACGATTGCTGTTTTAAATGGCTCTGCCATTTAAGCAGAACAATACCATAAATGTTAAATAACATCTTTAGTAGAGTTTTCAAACTTTTTACCAACTAATCAAAGTGCATTTAAATTGATTTTGAGTATTTATATACATTTTACAGATTAGGTACTCATTGATTTATACGCATATATTGACCACCCAGATTTAAGGAGTAAGTCAAAACACTAGATTTGGAGCATACGCTCTTTTTATAATTCATTTATTTCTTAAAATTAATAGTCTCGTCTGAACAGTCTATAGTACACGTAATTAGTTGGGTTTACTAACTCAGTGTATATTTATAAAAGTAAATAATTAATCATTTATAATAAATTTTTGATACATTAAGTTTTTATGTATGAAATTAATTTAAAAATAATCACATAGAGTTTTATTATAAAAAATGTTATTATAATATAACATAGCTGGTTTGTCCCTAATGTATATTAATTATTAAATATACATATTCTACTATATTCAATTTAAATTTTATCACCATAGGAATAAAAATTAATACTATTATCTTAATACATGATGTTGTACACTCATTTGAGTATTTGACTATTTTAATAATATTAAACTCTAACTCATTGTTAGTAAAAGTTTATTAATATGCCCTATTTTCTAGAGAATGGACATATCTGACTGCTCCAAAAAGTTACCAGATCTACTTTTACATATTCATAAGTCAAGTCATTTTTTCTGCAGTTATCACTTTCAATAGATATTCTCAAAACCAATAAAATAACCCTAAAAATATAGAAAATTATTATCAATGCTGACGGAAAAAGTCATGTTTATATTTGTTCAAAGATAGCCCTAATGTTAATTTGTAAGTTCATCAAGGTATAGGTCAGTAATAAATGGTCTGAATTAGCTGGGTCAAGGGTATTAAAGAGATTAGAAAACTGTTTTTTAAACCTACCTTGATTGAAGAGGAAAGATAAAATAAATAAATGATTTATTTATTTTAGATAATCTTTACAGGGATACTATTAAAAGAGTAACACTATTTTTCTCTACCCCACCTTACTACCCATCCTTTCAATTGGCTGGCACATCCAAGCTACACGCTAATGGAGTAGGATTAAAGAAGGTATAGCTTAGGAGAAATGTAATGTAAGGACAAAGCAATACTTGGTACTTGGAGATAAAGTTGAAAATTATTCAGTAAAATCACAATCGGTACACCCAGCCAGGATACAAACTGAGACCTCCCTGTAACCGGAGAACAATGCTAGTATCACATTATAAAAAGTAATAAAAACTCGACATTAAAGTATAAATTGTAAATGTCTTTAAAATTTAGCTACAGTTTAAAAATATATATAAACCAAATTGGTTACTAATAACTCTACTATTATTTTTGTGGGATTGAACATTTGAAAGTTACATATTAGTATATAACCACACATATTCCCTTAAAATAACTTAATCTAGCTTCTGTTTATTTGACTTTATCTATCAAACGTAAGGTATACTATTCTCTACTAACCCGCTTCGGTGGCATCATGGTCTAAAGAGTCACTCTTGCAATAAACTACCGATGACGGGGAGATCGGGGTTTGATCCCGGTCGAGTGTACTTAGGTTGGTTTAACTGGTGCTTTCAAATAAAAATATGGATCCCTATTTTTAACTCTTGAGATATCTCTTATCAATTATTTAATTTGCGTATAAACTGAACGGGTAGTAAGACGCGGTGCTAGTAATAATAATTATTATTATTTAATTAATTATTGGAAAGATTCTGTAAGAATGAAATATTAATCTCCTTCTTTTATAAGTGTTTTATTGAATAAAATTACACTAAAATATTTATCTAACGTTTCTTTTAATTACTAACCAACAATTTCAAAACATTTAATATCTTTGTAATATTTTATAGCTCACACACAGGTGAGTTCAAGGGGTTAGTAGCCCCTAGGGACACACGCCCAAGGGTTCTTGGTCTTGACGTTACCCATAAATAATTTAAAGCAACATTAATATCAAGATGTTATACGCCATTGAAACGAGAGCACGTCATCTACAATGTTAGCTCTACTATTTTTTATGTACGTACGTTTAGTGGTGAAAGTGGCAAAGTAATGTATAAAATAAAGCTATGTAAATTGTTCAATGTTGATTCTTTTGAGTCTTTCTCCATAAGGCTGATTATAACAACACTACCCAACTTAACAAAAATTAAACTTCAATTGGTAGACGTATGGAAGGTTAAGTTTAGTTATATTTTTTTAACTTTTAATTAATAACGTGTAATTGAATTATGATTAAAAAATAAAATACGTCTTTTAATACTTCATATATTTTCTCGTAATTAAGAAGAATTGTTATTTATGGATTCAGTTATATGTTAAATGTATAATATTTTAGGGCCCAGATTTTGGCACTGCTGGTTGATTCCTCTCTATTTGACCCAAATTGCAGGTTTCTAGCTGATTGGGAGGTACTAAAAATCTTCTGGGCATCCACACACAATTATAAATGTATTATTATATATAATATATAAGAACTTCAAATGAATTCTAAAAATTGAATGATTCTGTATTCACGAAATCATACAACTAACCATGACTCCTGCGATTGTCCGTTATCATAGAGGTTCATTGTTGCTAGTGAAGGAATTAAATTCCACTATTTATTAGAAGCTTTTGTTTTTATCTTTAACTATTTAATTCTTATTTCATTATTATTTCCATACGTCACTATTTGTTTCTTTCTCACTCTTAGACCCCTTATAATTTCAATTAGCTCCTATGTTTTTTTTATATTAATTTTAGGATTTTACATGTTTTTAAGGAGCTAGTGGATTTATACAATCAATATTTTTTAATAGTGAATCGTACTACCCATCTGATATATATTAATTTAAATGGTATAATATATAAGTGATAAGCAAGGTCAAATTTAGATAATATATACCAATATTTAGGCGCAAGAAGAGTGCTAAATCACCCTCCTTAAACACGGCTGGATTTCAAACCTCAACACCACCGACGCCAGATTACTAAACTAGACGAGAGTGTCATTCAGCCCGCCTTCCTACCGATGCGGGTAAACTTTTGTTACGACGAATCTATAAACCATGGTAATGATAATAATATGGTGCAGTTTAAAATACTCAAGGGCTGGTGTAATGGGTACTACTTCAGAACCGTTTATACCAAAATCCTCCCATGGTCATCAAAATTAGAGCTATTCTATTCCGTCTAAGTGCAAGGTATTGCCCAATTATTTTTAAGATAAGATATTGATTTTGTCTTCAGTTGATTCCCATAAAGGTCTGAAGTAAGATAATAACACCATATGTTACAAATGGTTTGCTTTATTTAGTTGATTAAAATAAAAAGATGTAATAACCCTAAATAATATTCTATCAAAATAACATCAATACATTTGATTAGGAGGAATACTAGATTGTATTGTTTGAGGTTAGTTCTGTGATAGATTAAGCGCTTATATGAAAGTGGAACAAGTCAAACTAAGTGAAAGGTGATATGACAAAGTATTAATATTATTAGCACCGCGTCTTACTACCCGTTCGGGCTATACGCACTTACGCTAATGTGTAATGGTAGGGTGACTGTGGGATGAAATGGAGGACTTACAGTTTAACGTGGAATCCGAACCACGGTGGAGGCCTGTCATTCCCCACATTCACAAGATGTCTTGTCAGAGGTGAAGGAAGGGTTTGGTAATCAGATAAATCCATGCCGGGACACAGGATTGAACCCCGGCCGCCAGCATAGAAGTCTGACACCTTACCCCTAGACCGCCAGGTCACCTATGACAAAGTAAAGGATTCACAATTAGCTGTAGTAAGAGGTTTCAGAAATTTACTTGTAAGTAAAGTATTTGCGACACATTTAGAGAACCTTTCTATGTACGTACATTTTAGTTATATGATTCCTAGTACTCTTTCGATGTATTAATTTATTACACTAAATCTTAGGATAGCTGATGAGTAATACTAATTTAATCTTGTTTCTAACCCCAACCCGTTTTATTACCCGTCCGGATTATATGAAGGTTTGTTTTAATTGCTGTAAGGTATAAACATAAAAAAGTTAGAATTCAAAAGAAACGTACCTGAGTTTAGGTGGAGTGAGAGAAGGAAACCATATCAGTAACATTTTCAGGACAGTCTGTGGGGATTGAAACCCTTACCAACCCATAGTCGGTGAACAAGACTAGGTGAGCCTGATATTTGGTCCACGTTCCTTCTGGTGCGGTTTTTAATTAAGTTAACCAAATTTATATTCTAGAGGAGAGAAACAATCTCTTTGCCTCGTGGTACTATTGCTGTACTGGGGAACATATTTCGAGAATAAGGGAGGAGTAACAATCTCTTTGCCTCGTGGTACTATTGCTGTACTGGGGAACATATTTCGAGAATAAGGGAGGAGTAACAATCTATTTGCCTCGTGACACTATTGCTGTATTGGGGAATATATTTCGAGAACGTTTTCCAAATTGTCGTTAGTGTTAGGATAAATTATTTCGTGTGTATTTGGGAATTTTAAATAAAAAATTAACTAATGAGCAGAGCCCTGCTTTTGTGGAGTTCGCGATAATTCGCGAATGTTAGATATGGCATTTTTTTCTTTCAGATGTTCACATTTCAGGTTACCCTGATTGCAAATATATGCTCAGAATTGTCGCGATAATTCGCGAAATCGGCGTTTTAGTGCGATATTTGCGATTTTAAATGATGTCCGCGATAATCGCGATTTAGTCGCGATTTTCGGCATTCGTGCTAATATTTTGGGATATTGAAAAATAAAAATTGAAAGTTTTGATGGAAGAGAGTGATGGCATCGAAAGTTTAAAAATTGAGAATGTGCTGCTAGGGCTGAAGACAGACAGTATGTTCAGTGACTTCGCAACAAAGTGTTTGCAAGCGTTGTGGCTGCCGATTTCAAATGCAGATTCAGAACGATATTTTTCTAGGTATAGTTTAGTAGTAACAGACCGCAGAACCACAATGAAAGTGGATAACATTGTTACCAGCTCCATGTTGCAGTTTGGTGATGTTGAGTTTTTATTTTGTATTTTTCTAGCCTAAATTGAGATTCAAAAATATAGTCACAATTTTTGTGAAGTAACAAGATTATGTTTGTGTAATATTTTGTCTTTGTGACTTGTACATACTTTTCCCGGACCATCTGCCGCTAAATCTTACTTTTTTAATAATTGACAGCACATTTTTTTGCGGACTAGTGTTTTTTACCATTTTGTCCAAACAAAATGTAATTTTTGGTTTTCACTTCAATATGTTTAGTTTACCTGTTTCAAACATTGTCCTGGAAGTCTAGTTTTAACCCAACAAAGTCACCTTAATCACGAAAGTTTGGTAAAAACCACTTTTTTAACGCTTTTGTCTTAATTCGATAATTTCGTCCCAAAAATAGGATTTTTGTAATTCACCGCTTATTCACCGCTTTTGGGAAACTTAAAAACGAAATTGGGCTTTTTTATTCACCATAAAAGCAGGGCTCTGCTAATGAGATATATAATAATTAATTATATTCAGTATTAATATTATTATTTGTTCATATAGTAGCTATTATATACTTTAGGTATAAATCATAAATATTATGTGTTATTTTAATAAATATTTTTTACAAAGGTAAACAAAACAAATTATAAAACGATTTAGTAACTCTATTTATGGTGATATTTATGAACAATTCTTAGAATACGAATAAGGTTATTTAAAAAAAAAAAAAAGCATATTTATAATGAGTACTTCACAAGAACAAATTAATGATTTTGTGACAATAGTAAGAGCCTAGTTATTAAATTGCATTGAATTAAAATAATTACTTAATTTAAACTGTTTATTGAAATCATTAAAGTTTGGGAAGAATCTTTTTATAGTAGTGAATATCAAGCGCCAAAAAATTCTTTTCACGTCCCACATTGGGCACACACGCCATTGTTTTGTCAATTTACTCTAGTTTATCCGGCTGGAAATTGAAATTAACCCTGACTTGGCTCACGTCAGTTTAGCTTGTCGATACTTTCCCAACATTGCCAGTAGTATACAAAGTATATATATATATATATATATATATATATATAATATTGTTTAAGGTCGACACATAAAGTATACGAAATTAAATTATCCGCTTTATCATATCAATAATATTATCTATACATGTTTAAGTCTCCTATTGTTTCGGAACTATAAAAAAACTAATGGCTTGGAAAAACGAGGTCCAACATGGTGTATAATTATTTACCTATTTATTTAATAATAAATTTAACCCTTCATGTCTTAGCTCAATATACTATTGAAATCCTAGCCTTGGCCAAAAATTGAAATATTATTTATACCTAAAAATTTCCAATATTTTTATTAATTATTCGAAAATAATTTATTCTCATATTTTAATATTCTTGAAAAGTTATCAAAGTATAATTTGTTATTCTTACATAAAATTTGTTTCCGTTCTACTCTTTGTAAAAACTTTCAATAGGAAAAATGACATCTCTTCAGTAAATTGAAACCATTTTTACACTAAATATTTACTTTTTTGTGAATAGGGTTCTACTAACCATTTGGGCAAACCAAATATTCACAATATAAAAAATGAGTTTAAGATTTACTAAATGAGGCTATAGTATTCATATACGAAGCACAAATATAAAGCAAATGTTATAAATAATATACAGTATCTATTATTGATACTTTGGTGAGTATGAGGATTATACGTCAATCCCTTTTAACCTGACTTTCCGTTGACTGGGAAGTAGGGTTTCGAGCCCTGTCCTAGTGTATTCAGGTTTTTTTCTACCCTGGTCTGGCATTCTTCTCAACAGTATGAGAGTACATTTCCTCTAAAGTCTAACTTTGCCATCCCTATTTGATTAGTCCATTTAAATACGTATTGTTTGAATGAAATGAATGACTTTCACAAAATAGGCGTAATAGGCTTTTTTTAAACAAATAATTGTATAGATATTTAAAAACAACCTAAAATTCTAACAAAATTTTAGTATAGAGTTTCAAGCAATAATTTACTAAAAACTATAGTTTGTTAGTAGATATATCGTAGTATTTTAAGTGTATTATACTTAACGATTCAGTATAAATTCATACATAAGTTTTGGTAACCACACACATATATTATTAGCAAATAGTTGTTATTTACGATGTTGAGTTACGTATACATATTATGACCACACGTTACTAAAATTAACAATTTACGAAACACAATTACGAGTACGTGTTTTCAAATACATTAATAGTATGTAAATGAGTTTTAGTGACCTATGTTAGTCAGCTACCAACATAAATTACGGTAAACACTCACCGTACCTGAACTGAAGCTAGCTGTCAGTGATAAAACATCTATTTTCACTCTCAATTATTTTTTTCATTTGTAGTTCATTTTAAATAAAGTCAATTTTTTTTACACTGAATTAAAACAACTTTTTACTAGAATCAATTTCTCGAAAGAAACTTTGCATAATTCAAATCATTTCCATTTGAAGGTTTCTTTAAATTGATCTAAATAAAACATATTTATTACCATAAAATGTTTATTTAGAAGAATGTAGAGAAATATTTTAATAGTAAGGTTTTACAAGATTCAACGCTTCTAACGGAAAACAGCCTAGAGTTGCAATTGGGGCCCCCACCTAAAATGAGAGAAAACTTTTAATTTTGAAAAAATATTATCATTATCAAAATAATATTAATAATGGCATTTTTTATTATTTTGTTGTTTTTTTGTATTAAATATATGAAATTGAATAATGCAAATTTTGTTATGTGTTGTATTTTTATTCCACCATAATGGAACCATGCAAGGTTGGCTTGCTACCTACTTTTAGGTTATAATATAAATATATATTTTGTTATCGAAGCACTGGGATTTTTAAATACCTAGTTTCAAGAATATGTTTGGATATAACACACTTCTTTCGAAACCAGTTACTGGGTTCAAACAATCAATACATTATCTGTGATTTGAAATTTATGTGTTTGATATAGAATTTTGGACAGACGCCAACCATATTTAATAATCACACTGAGCCATAATTAATGGGAGAGAATAATCAGGTATTTATGAGGTCCTTTGTGAGAAACCATTTAACATATTTTTTTAATAAAATATTTTGCTGGATTTCTTATCGAATTAAATGCGTTTTTCTAACTCTCTCTTTTTTAATATTATAAAAAGCATTTCCAAACGTGATATTCAATGTTTGGGTTACCTGTTGACAACTCTCCCCTATTTCAAAAACGAGTACAAACACTCACTTTACTATTTTCGCCCGGACAGAATTGACTTCGATTTTAAAACAAGTTATTTATTATTTTGAAAAACATATGAATTGTTTAATAAGGTACGTTTAAGAATATGTATAAATAAAATTCCATTTTTAGTGAAATTAGGTTGTACAAGTTGTATTAAATTAACGTGAAAGACATAAATGTGTAATATAATATAATATATATGCACAGTAGTTGAATTATATTTTAAAGAGATTGGTAATATTAATTATAAGTTGTGACACATAAAAATTAGGAATATCTTGAAATTATAACAATCTAAATAAATTCAGTACATATTAAAATTGTAGACATTTGGGTCAAAATTATATTTAAAACTATGCTTTTAAAAACAAAGGATAATGTGATAATGCATATTTCGTATTTCTGCATTATTTTGAGAATTGACAGAACAAGTTATTAAATTTTAAAAAATGTAATAAATTGAATTTCTTTCTTAGCTGTAGCTCCCTGTTCCTTGGTTACTGCTGTAAGTGCTGCAAAGTTATTTATACATGTTTCGATGCTACGACGGCATTATCCTCAGGTCTGATTGAAAAGAAGAAACACACCTAATGATATCATTATTAAAACACAATACATGGTCAAAACACAATGCTATACCAAATTGGCTAACGTATTGTGTTTTCATAATTTCGTTTGGGTGTTTCATCTTATCAGGGCAGGGAATATCAAATTGGCATATATATGTATGTATGTATGTATATATATATATATATATATATATATTTATATATATTAAATTTCAGATTTTACTCTCTTTGAAAATATTAAAATTTGAAATTTAAATTTTCAATTTTAAAAACAGTTTCATCATAATTGTATATATAACTACCATGAAATACTAAAAAAAATGATTTCTTTAATTAATATTCAAAACTTCAATGTATAATTTCACCTTCTACGCTCTTTATAAAAAAGTCAATAAAAATAACCAAAGCCTATTAGATTAGAATAAGTTAATAGAAAATATAATTCAACATACATACATGATATGGAATCTCAGATGATCACAATTTTTTAATTTCAAATTTCAGAGATATGTTATACTGATTACATAAAACAATTATTAGTCACATTAGTATAATAAGAGACTAAATACTATTTAAGACTTACGTTTGTTTTTGACTATAAAATTGACATATCTGAGCTCTACACTTTCAATTTTAAAACAATATTACCAAAACTTGCACTTTATTAATGTTCGAATTATCAATTAAGTTTGATAGAAATATCTCTACCCGCACCATCATAAATTAATGCAAAGTTTGAGGAAAATTTATTGAAAAGATCAATTTGTTCCTTAGTTCATAGGTGTGAAAACATTTTGGGAGAAAGAAACCTATGGAACTATCTTTTAAAATAGACTTTACGTAAATTCCTCTTCCAAATTTAGTGTCCCGCTTCTCGAAATATATAATATTAAATTTGGTGTTTTCGGCTAAATATATAAGTGAAATATATAGAGTATCGCTCTTGGCGGCATTGAATTACTTCATAAACGTCTTCATTCTCTTTTAAAAAAAGACAAAAGTAGAGTTAAAATATATAATTACAAAGATGTAAGAAAAATTAATAAATCATAAATTACAAATATGTAAAGATAATTTAAAAATAACAATTTGCATTGATTGTCTTGGTGATGGTTACTCTGTCTCCGGTGTAGGATTATCTCTGCTCGGATCAGCCTGATCTTTGAGTGAATCTACGAGGAAATCATAAGCGAAACCTTGGTAAAAATATAGTGCCGCTTTTGACAGTTGCGTAACTACTCTTGATTCGTCCAATACCGCTTGCAGATAACTTTACAATAGCATACGTCTCCGGTCAAACCACAAGCTTAATATTTTTATAGTGACCAAAACATCCAGAAATACAATAATGGATCGTGAGTTTGACGGTGGACTCTTGTAGAACTTCTAATATACAGGTGCAATTATTATTTTTTAAATCAGTTGTACCTAACTCAACGCATCTATTGCCATCTGCGTATTCCTCTAAAATTCTTATTTCTCCAATTTGGGAGCTAAAATGCTTTTTTCCCCATTTACAAACATCGCGCCACCCTCTCTTACTATACTCTTTCGAAATAAGAGTGGCCCGTAACACTAGTCCTATATTGACGTTCAATATGGTGACGCTTGAACGCTTGAAGAAGTTTGATAAGGCACATGTCTTCAACTGATTCCATTTTAGCGATGTCTATGCGATTTTAAATGCCAGTATTTAAACATATAGCCATCATTTTAAAATTGCAAATGAGTCTAACAATTAATTTCTAACAAATAATCTCACAATGAACACCGTCTACCATTTTTTTTAAATACTCTCGTTGTGTTAGTTAAGGTCTGTAAACAACAAGACAAGTACCGTCTTAAGGTTACATAAAGTAATGTAAGAACTTACTAAGAACAAAGTTGAAAACAACGAGTCGACGATTATAGAAGGGGAATTTATTTATATCTTACCATTTCTCTGTCATCGTATCAAGTGAAAATAAGCTGCCAAGTAACAAACATTACGCTCTCATCTTTTTGAAAAAGCAAATACAATTTATTATTACTTCTCTTTCTGTCTTTATTCTGATCACTTTTCAATTTATTTTGTTTATACTAATATTTAATCTTCTATCTTTTTTTTTAGGGTCTAAGGAACAAACATTAAATACGTTTACAACTGACGAATCTATCAACAGTGCTAGATCATCTACGTCAGACAATACCAAACGACAACAACGAAGCCACATTTTTGACTATGTAGGCCCTACAAACACTGACGAAAACTACGACTCACTTACCATAATAGGCGAGACAGGACGTAAGTATAGTCGGTTCAACACGGTAAGCAGGGATATTTTAGCTCGATTCAAAACCTTTGATTGCGAAAGTGCCTTACCTAATGACATGTTTCTCTAGTCTATTAGAATATTTGCTTATATGTACGGCACCTTTACTATTTAATGGGACTGACAATCACGAACACAGAGAATAATCTGGACAAACTGGTCGGGGCTTCATACCGTAGATATGACCAAATTAATCTGAACACTATTATTAACACATTGACAAAGGTTATTCAGAGTAACGCCAAATTTTTATAGCCGATACATTGATGATTATAGTGAGTCCTATCAAAATGATGATGGCTCACGTCAGGTCTTAAAAAAGGTGTATTTCAAATTATTATCTGAATCACCATAATAAAAGCATAGTCGTTGTTAAATCATTGACGAATTGTTTGGCGCGCGCTATTGTAATATTGATACACGTGAACAATGCCCTCTTGACAACCAATGGATTGTGTTACGAGGGGATTTCATCTTCGACTTGGTACATTGAACTATTGTACAATGAGGTCACGCATCCATTCAACGTAATAATCAATATGGTGGACGCTTTTTTCAGTTAGATACTTTTGCGATGGTTGTAATACCGGCTTTGAATGAGGTGCGAGATATTCGTGTGAAAGTAATTGTTCACTGTGTATGTCCACGCCAACGTGTTTGCACACGAGTTAAAAAGTGTACTGCTGTGATTGTAACCGATTTTTTAGGTCTGACAATTGTTTCGCAAATCATAAATCTAATAGAATTCGCGGTAGGAAAACTGTTTGTGATTTAAGACAGGTGTGCAGTATTTGCGACAAAATGAAAAGGAGTAATCACGAATGTTTTAAATCCTATTAAAACAGAATAAAGACGACCATCATCGTTATTACATGCAGACATTGTGTATAAAGGAACTCTATGATAAATATCTAATGGTATTTGACGATTTAGAGACTAGGCAAGATCTCGCTATAACCGACGACTGTTTTATGCACAAACCAATTTACTTCACATACAGCATTTTTGTGTAGAGTGTGAATTTAACGACAATATGGATGAGGTGTGCGAACAATGCATGAATCTCTTTCCTTTTGGGAGAATCTGGTAGACGACTTTATCGAATGACTGAGACGACCGAAGCCTTTTGCCGATAATATTGTGTCTCTTGCGCACAGCTCGCGGGGCTTCGACGCGATATTTATCCTAAATAGGTTTATGTCACTAAATTGCACCCCTAAAATAATCGCGGATGGAACTAAAATACTCTGAATGACGATGGAACACATACAATTTAAATACAGCCTAAATTTCCTACCTATGCCACTGAGATCCAAAAAGCGTTTGGGTTGGACTGCAAAAACGGACACTATTCTTATCTGTTTAATACAGAAGAAAATTTAGATTATATTGCTGAGATTCCTGGTCTCAAAATGTTTGGCACGGATTATATGAAACTGGATGAGTGAAATTACTTTATGATATGGTACGCTGAGAAGCTGGCGCAGGGATATATATATATATATATATACAACGTGCATCTAAAACATTCCTTGGGTGAAAATAGAATAAACCACATCAGACACCTAGGGTCCAATCTTTGTATACTACTTATTGAAACCTGGATCATTAATAAACTAAATGTGTTGTTACCGTTACCCACCCTCATCTTGTAAAAAAAAAGGGGGGAGTTGTAACACCTTTTTTCTGCAATAAAAGATGTCAGAGTAGGTATTACCAATTTTGACTTAAAATCACAAAACATGGAGTAGATATTAACAAAAATTGTGTTTTAGAGAAATTGTCTATCTTTCCCCGTTTCCGAGATAATCACACAAGTTTGAGCTCAGATACAAGTATAAAGCATGCCAGGTAAGCAGCCAGAATCAGTGTTACGTCACACTGCACTCGTTTAACCATTTTTACCAGCATGTGTTACTATGTATCACGTAAATTATTTGTTAAACAAGGTTGGTTTGTGTGTAATGATGTAGAAACTCAGATACTTTTCCTTCTTTAAAATCTTCGATGTGTTGCTATTTATTACATTAGTGAGTTATGCTTACACAGTTCGCATTTGGCTGGGATTTTGTTCATTACACTCACTGGAGTTTTGAAAGCAACATTAAGAAATACAAATGGTAGTTATTACATGTTTTAGTGCCTAGCTTCGAAATCAGTTTCACAGCAATTGTTCAAAGTGGCGGCCCCTAACGTCATTACAATAATTGAGGTGGCGTATCAATGACTGTCATACTCTTTCGAAAACACGTGGTGTATCTTGAACCTTATCACATGCAGTACCTATCCTGGCTAACAAGTCTTCTTCGGATTCAATGGCTGTCTCGTACACCAAAGCTTTGACAAAGGCCCACAGAAATAAGTCTAACGGATTATGGTCAGGAGAGCATGGTGGCAACAAAACAGACCCGCCTATTCCTATCCATCGGGAAGGAAATGCAGTGTTGAGGTAGTCATGCACAGCTCTTGTGAAGTGAGGTGGTGCACCGTCGTGTTGTAGACACACGCTGTGACTATTTGTACTATTAAAATAGCCGTCTCTAGTGAATGTTGCCTCATCGGAAAACCAGACTATAGTGGAGAAATCAGGAGCCACTCCGCACTGCTGCAGAAACCAGTCGAAAAAATCATGTCGAGGATTATAATATGCTGGCCCCTATTCCTGCACCTTTCGCATGTGTTACGGATGCAGCAGCTGATCATACATGACACGCCATACTGTGGAATGTGACACATTCGTTCGGTGCACAATGGCACGTATGCTTGTTGAATCATTGTCGTCCACATAATTCAGTACCTCTTCTTCGACCATTGGAGTGCGAACATTCTTCAAGTGACCAGATCCCCCCTCGTAGTTGAAATGTACCTGCTTCACTAAGTCACTGAGTGACATCGGTGAAGGTCTGGTGCTAAAGTTGACGTCACCCAGGATATCTATCGTGGTACTGCCGTGCAGCTGCTCTTGCGTTTCCTCTAGCTTCACCGTACAGCATGACCATGTCTGTCATTTTTGCGGGAGTCCTTTACGATTTCAATTACATAGGTAATTAAAAATAAAGAGTTATACTAGCACCTATGTGAAAGTGACAGAATCATTAAAATAAACATATTCTTGTTACAAATCTCACTAAACTATAAAGTTCTCTTGCTAACCATTATTTTATTTTTTATTTATTTTTTCTGTACGTGTGTTTTATTTCATTTATGATCCTTGGTGAACTGTGAAGCTCTTTTAGCAATATGTTTATATAAACGTGTATATTATATTATTTATACTATTTTGGTGAACTAAGATGCTTTTTTTCCCTATATGTTTCAATTATCTTATGAATGTACTTAGTTCGTGGACATCTCTAGAAATCTACTGAAACTAATTATTATTTACCACACCACTCGATTCAGAAATATCCATTCTATGCTTCTATACCAGGCCTTTCGTTTAACAAGTATTTAAGTCTTAGTGATCAACAACAATATATATATATATATTTTTAACTTTTAAACTATGTCTACAAGTCTATATATATCTCATAGAAAATAGTATTGTATTAATTCCAGTAAACACCAATCTCTAGTACTTTTATGGGTTTTGTCAACAGGTCGACTAAGTTGCTAATGGAAATATAATACTAGAAAAAAACAAAACAATTAATGTCAATATAAAACATTTTCATGTGTAAAATCAGTTGAGATTTATTTATTAGTTATTAAAAGTTTTAAATTGGATAAAGTACACTAAATGAAATAATTTGTCTTTTATATTCCTAACTATCCACCTGTTAGAATGTCGATGCTTTCATTCTCAGTCTCTCAAAGATTTTTGTATAATCCTTATGGCAACTTTATGAGTAAGAATTAATGCATTTTTCATAATTAAATTTTACCTAAAATCCATTTGGGGAATAGATAATAATTTTTTTTCTTATGCAAATTTTAGGGGAGAGGTATTTTTCAAAATATATTTTATTCAGTTTTATAAAATAAATGTTGGTTATATAATATTGAGAAAATAAGTTTAATGCCACAAGGAACCTCTTTAATATTTGATTTTGTCATTTAATAATTATATTAATTTTATTGTAATGCTCAAGTACAACTTTTATTTTCTAATCTCATGATGTATTCGTGAAAACTTTCTACCCAGAAATTATAATGAATCTGTACGTATTATGTGCTTCCAAACAAAAAAAATAGTCATTTGTATAATTCTCTCTCTCCCTGTGTATATCTTTCCGTATATCCCTGGCCATAGAATTAAAACGACTTGATTGATTTTGTTAAAACTTGATATTTATAATGGATATAGTTCTCGGAATTTTTTTTTTTTTTTTTAATTTTGACACTATCCCCTAATTTAACGCTAGTTTACCAATGAGTTATTTTCTTAGACTTAAATATTTCGTAGATGACTCAAACAATTGTATTTAAAATAGATCCTTAGGTATTGTTTAACATCCCAAATAGCACTGTGTAACTTATCTAATTAGTAGGTAAATATTCGTTTAGGGGTAATTTACTGAAGAGTTCATTTTAAAAACTCAAAATTTTTCTAAAATGGTTTGAATGATTTTATTTTAAATGTATCTCTAGAGAGTATCTAGGGATTGTTTGACAATACAAATAAAAATATATAGTTTTTTTTGTAAACATATTTTTTAGAATATTTAAAAGATCATTGTTTATAAAAAAAAATTTTAAAAATGGCTCAAACGATATGGTATCTTGTAAATTTCTTACAATATGTATTGTATATATACATACATACATACATACATACATACACACATATATATATTACATATTTTTCTATTAAAAATAATAAATTAGCCTATAGTAATTTATTGGTGACTGATTCCTGAATTATTTTCTTTGAGTCCAACGTATTTATTCGAAACTAATATCTTGGAACCATTTAACATGATAATTAGTAATAACGTTATTTATTTTTATAAAGTAAATTAATATTGAGGGTAGCTTGCTTCAGTGGCTGCATGGCTTAACGCGCTACTCTCATGTTAGACTAGACTACTGATGACGGGAAGATCGAGGTTTGAATCTCGGTCGGGTATACTGAGGGTGATTCTCCCTCCACGCAAAAGTGGGTATACTTCCTCTAAATATGACCTTCATTACCCCTAAAGCCATCGGCATTATTAGTACATAAGCTTATAACCCGAACTGTTTGTAAAACTTGGTGCTAAAAAAAAATAATTAAGGATAGTTATTCTAGCCATAAAAAATTATAGAATAATTGAAATTTTTTTTAATACATACTCAAAGAATTTGTTTAAAATGGCCTATTTATTAAATATATTTTATGAGAGATAAGACTGTGTTTTTATCTATAAAATTGACTAATTGATCAGAAGATTAAAATCCAATGTGCGCACTTAGATAATATTAATGAAAGTAATAATTTAATTGGAAAGACAGCTGAATTTGGCTTTTGTTTTTAGATTTTATTTATTTTTGAGACTGAATAATTTAAGAATTTTTATACTATAGAACCTGGCACATTTTTTACATAGATATTTTTTGGTGGGATATCAATATGTTTTGCGAATATTAGGTAAGAACACATTTATTTAGTAGATAGTTACGGATGTGGAATATACATACGAAGGCCTTTAATATGATATGCCACTTAGCTGTGATTAGAATAGTTATTAAAGCCCTTTACCTTTACTACACTCTTCCCCCCATTCATTTCCTGGAAGCATGTTGAAAAGTGGAGATTTCGTATTTTACCATTGGTTATATACAACCATCTACTCCAATCTTCAAGGTTCTATGTTGACTGGAATTACCCTTAAGGTTTTGATTAGCAGTGAGTGAGTCAGTCAGTGAGTACTAAAATAGGGGTTTAATTCCTATTTCTCACTAATGGCTTAAGCTAGAGACATCAACTTCGGAAAGATGAGTAAAATAGTTGGTTTTAATAGGATGTTAAATTGTTACTAGGACCCTATTATTGTTTGGAGCCGAGTTATAGTGGGTGGGTGAGTGGGTAGGTGGGAGCAAGGGGGTAAAGGCGGTCTGGTTTTAATCGTGTTAAAAGTCTACGGTGCTGTTGGAGAAATTGGCTTTTGCATTGCCGTGCGCCTTTATTTGAAAGTATTTGGGTTGAGTTTTTTTTTACTTTATTTGATAAAATTTATAAAATTTGGTAAAGGTGTGTGAATTAATTCAAACTTGGATATATTTGTGATAAGTTTGTTAAAATGTTTTGAATTTTATTTTTAGTTCTTTCTCGTTATGCCGTAAAGCTTTGGTAAGTAATGACTGATGATACATTTCAGTAATAATCTTGAGGTTGTGTAAGTAGTTTTCTTTTGAGTTAAACCTAATTATGTTAGCTACTTTTTTTACTATGATCATACGGTATGTATGAACTTATATATAATAAATAGTTTATTTTATTTAAATATTATTTAATTTTAAAGGCTAAACGTACGCAATAAGGGAATTCAATGTAGGGCCTATTTATTTAAAAGGTTCAATCAAAATACTTTAAGATTTGATATTCCCAAAGTTGAAGCTGTTTGTTTAGCACCGCGTCTTACCATTTGTTCGGGTTATACGCCTATGTACTAACTACACTAATATTCTTAGGGATTTGGAAGGTTACATTTAAAGAGTGTATACCCACATATACGTGTAGGGAGCCTGAAAAACCATTTTAGAAAACCACCCTCAGTACACCCTACTGAGATTCGAACCTTGATCTCCCCGTCATCGGCAGTCTAGTGTAATACAAGATTTAGAACACGCTGCCACCGAAACAAATAAACCTTTTACTTAATTTTAAATATAATCGACATCTTCAATTTTTTTTAACAATATCAAGTATGACGGATCTAGTTGAGGCATTTTTATTAAAGCAATTGTAATGGATATCCACACATTTATTCAAATGGGGTTGGGACGGGAAATTGGAAATTAGTAGGAAGTGTACCCTCATTTTCAAGTATGGGGAATCAAATCTATTATAAAAAAAATCAGTACCCCTTACCGGGATCTAATCCCCTATCCTTCCATCATAGTTAATCTAGTCTATTGAATGTCTATTTAACTAGACCAGGGAAGGAAATAACTTTTCAGACCAATAATTTACGCAAGGACTAGATGAACTTCATCTAGCTTTCTACTTATTTTAATGAGTATTTAGAATAAAAACCTGTTGTATATTATTAAATGTAATGAACACCATAAAAAGAAGTGAATATAACTTTAATAACTACTAAATTATAAAGGAGAAAAATTATGAAATGATTAAATGAATGTCTTTGAAAATTTTAATTTCATTGACTTAGAGTAAGAATATTGAAAGTAATGCTTTTAGGGGGGGGGGGGACAAATTGATATAAATATTTTCCATATTGATTTGAAACATGTTGTATTATATTTTTTATAGCCATAATATTTATGTTGGGTTCATAGCTCAATGTCTTCAACAGAACATGGAATTATTAGTAACCGTTTGCTTCAATAAGTTCACCGTACCATGACCGTGAACGACATGGCTGTCAACATATCACTTCAAAATATAATATCACTTTGATAAAAGTGTTATTTAGTGGGTTTTTTTCTTGATGGCATGCCACACAAATAATGCTCGCGTACCATCCAGTGCCCCACGTGTCACGTGTCATATATTTTCCATCCTTGATCCAGACCATGTGACCACCTACGCTGGTTAGAATTTTATTATTATAACTTAATGTTTGATCCAATTTTTGTGCATAATATAATAAGATATTACAATGTGTTGCCCTTTCCTTAGTAAGTGTATTTTCTATCCTCCATTTACTCTCTAATTTAACAGGTTTACCTCGATTGTTTCCAAAAGTTATAGTTTATAAGATAGGGTCATAGTGTAATTGGTCGAGTTAAGACTTAGGCCTTTCTAGGTAGCTTCAGTGTACTACAAAATATATCCATGACAAAGTATTTAAAATCTCATTTCTTTCAATTTTTTCATATTGGTTTTTATAGTTTTCACATTAAACTAAGAGCATTAAAATGGTCATTAAGAGGAGTCATGTCATAATGATCACATAAAATTTTAATATATTTAGTACACAAAATGATGGCGGAATTGGCTCTAAAAATACAGTTGGCATGGATAGTATAATCTAGAAAATCCACAGGCTTAGGGTGCATGTAAAAACAATGATGTTGATAGAGGATGAACAATACACCTGCTTAGAGGGCATTTAACTTCATTGTCTTTGGGATATGATGGATAATCCACGTGATTAAAGGGCAAGTAACTTCATTGACGTTGGGAAATGATGGACAATCTACAGGATTAGAGGGCATGTCACTTCATTGACTTTGGAAGAAGATGGACAATTCATAGGCTTAGAGGGCATGTAACCTCATTGTCTTTGGGATATGATGGATAATCCACGTGCTTAGAGGGCAAGTAACTTCATAGACGTTGAGAAAGGATGAAAAATCCACTCGCTTGGAGTGCATTTAGCTTCATTGACTTTGGGAGAGAGAGTGGACAGTCCACATGATAGAGGGCATGTAACCTCATTGACTTTGTTATTTGGTGGACAATCTACAGGATTATAATACGTGTAACTTAATTGTCTTTGGGAGAGAATGGACAGTCCACATGATAGAGGGCATGTAATTTAATTAACGTCGGGATATTATGGACAATCCACACGCTTAGAGTAGCAAGTTGCCTCATCGACGTTGGGGATATGATGGACAATCCACACGCTTAGAGTATCAAGTTGCCTCATCGACGTTGGTATATGATGGACGATCCACACGCTTAGAGTAGCAAGTTGCCTCATCGACGTTGGGGATATAATGGACAATCCACACGCTTAGAGTAGCAAGTTGCCTCATCGACGTTGGGATATGATGGACGATCCACACGCTTAGAGTAGCAAGTTGCCTCATCGACGTTGGGGATATGATGGACGATCCACACGCTTAGAGTAGCAAGTTGCCTCATCGACGTTGGGATACTATAAAACATTCCACAGGCTTAAAGGGCTTGTAACTTCATTGACGATTAAATATGATGGACAATCCTTAGTTCTAAAGCACGGGTTCTTATACTGTGGGTCACAACAACTTCAGGGCTCGTAAAAATATTTCTGGGGATCGCAGCAAACATTTGCAAACGCGAGTTATTTAACAATTTACTATACAACTATTAAAATTAATGCAAGCTAATCTCTTCTATATTTGTGTAGTTCACTGCAGAAATTTTATTGATAATTTGTATTATTAACTGAATCCTTATTAATTATGTAACAAGTTTGACCCAACATTTTTGATCCCACATATGTGTAAAAGTAAACTGCGTTAATCAATGCCAAATTTTGGGTCTACATCTTGAGTTCTCCTCTATTATTTGACCAGTCTACTCATTTCTGGCCATGGAGAGTGACGCATTACTTGCCGATTCTTTATTTATTATGTTTAAAGGAAATGTACTTGTGAAGAAATAAACAAAATGTATAAATCGGTGGGGGAACATCGGGGGAGTAGGGAAGGGGGTTCAAAAACCTTAACTACTGCAGTAAGTGTATTTTAGTTATTATGTTCGGCCAACGTAACGTTCAAAAGAACAGAATACATGTGATTTAACTCAATTAGTTTAATTGTGTTCGCTTTCTTCCGTTCTATGATCACGAAACTATGTAAACCACAATGTGAAACTAATTTGAAAGCAAATCACGTGCTTCGCTAAGGCTATACACTGCCCCGACTCGATAGAACATGCGTAGAGACTCCCAAGCCAGACAACATCACGTGTTGGCTGTTTATTATCCACGACAATTGAACCAACACAACATGTTGGCACTGATGAGACTTCCCCAATCCAACATGTTGGCCATCATCGCCTACAAGTTGTGAATGGGCTATATTTTAACACTACTTGTTGGGATCGTGTTGGCCAACATATGTATAAAGATGAATGAAGCTTCAGCTAAGCTAATTATATCCAGGGTTATCTTACGAATTTTTTTAAAGACAAATATGTTCATTATTTATATTTCTCGCTTGATCTATAACTGCTCAAACACTGACACTGTATCATAAAAAAATTCAAATTAACTAAAGCATTACTGCTCGAAGTCGTTAGTAATTTTGTCTCATGAAAAGGGGTTCACAAATATAAATGATTCAAGAACCTGTGGCCTGGAGAATATGTTATAGTAATTATGGAGAGGATGAATGGTAAAGAAAGATTTTAGAAACTCTTTTATTGCTTAAAATTTTATAATTTTATGAAAATTCATGTTTTTAATTATTGTATTTTCATAAAATTATAAAAGTTTAATCAACATTTTTAAAATGAGACTGAAGTCAGTCGAATTACTAGCTATATATATATATATTGGTTAATAGGCTATATAGATTTAATTATAAAATTAGATGGCTTTGTTACTAGCTATTTTAAAATGAGACTGAAGTCAGTCAAATTACAAGTTATATATATATATATATATATATACATATAGTCAGTCGAATTACTAGTTATTTTTTTAATACATTGTATTTTCTAAATATCACAAAATAAAGTATCTGCCTACAAGATTAATGATAGTAAATGATTTGAAATAGGCAAAGTTGTGGTATTATATTGTATACGTCGATCTTTGATTAAATGTTACACAAATGTCGTTATAACAGATGATAATTTTTGGCCTAAGTGAACAAATAGGGAGAGGCAGTAGGTGTATTCCCCACTACACCTATAGAGACGTCCTATATGCCTCTTAAGATCCAGTATCACCCTACGGATAAAACATAATTTTTTGTAAGTAATACATCTCGAATAAAAAATACTTCAAACTGTCATTTGTGGTGCTTTTATTTATATTATAGTTTACAAAACAGTGTAAATGGGACCAATGAAACAATTTAACCATATTTAAATAATACATCAAATTGGGATTTTTTTTAAAAAAATGAAAAGGTTCTCTAACCAATTAAAATGTCAATGTTTTAACGTGAATAATTCATAAAAATGAAATTTGGTATATATTATTGTATGAGCGTAATAATGTATATACTTTTTACAGGTAGATACACAGTGAGATATACTTTTACATTTTGGATTAAAATATCCACAAGATACAATAAAAGTCCATGTATCCGTAAAATAATATATTTAAAAAAAAACATTAGCACATCAAAATAGGCCTATTCATTGTGTGAAAAATATGAGTGTAGATTTTATCTGAGCCGACTTGCTTTGTCTTTTTAGTATTTGGCCTTAAGCTTCTTTTTAAGCAGCGTGGACGTTCCGTTAAGGTTATACGCTTCTATACTAATTAAACTAATGGTTTTAAGGATAATATAGGTTTTGTTTAAAGGAAATGCACTCGCACTGGCGTGGAAAGAGAATGGAAAACCAATTTGGAAAATCACCTTCCGTACACCCGACCGAGATTCGAACCTCAATCACCCCATCATCGGGAGTCTAGTCTACTGCGAGAGTACCGCCTTAGAACAACAAGTAACCAATTTCCCTATTTATTGATGGATATATATTTTATTATCTTCATTCATGTGTAAATAAATATTTGCCCCGCCCTCCCACGCCTACCTTGAACATTATGTCCGAGCACGCCTATGGCTAGTAACATATTTCGCCAAACCTAGTATTCTTGGGATAATAATTCTAAACTATTATTATTATTATTATTATTAGCACCGCGTCTTACCACCCGTTCGGGTTATACGCACTTACGCTAATGTGTAATGGTAGGGTAATTGTGAGATGAAATGGAGGACCTACAGTTAAACGTTGAATCCGAACCACGGAGGCCTGGCATTCCCCACATTCACAAGTTGTCTTGTCAGAGGTGAAGGAAGGGTTTGGTAATCAGATAAATCTGTGCCGGGACCGAGGATTGAACCCCGGCCGCCAGCATAGAAGTCTGACACCTTACCCCCTAGACCGCCAGGACACCAATTTTAAACTACAAAGCCATGTGAATAGCTCTTTTTTTTCGCATTTTGATACATTTCCCACATAAAAAAAGTCCCACCGTTAATTAATATAAAGTAATCCAAATATTTTTCGAGGAAAAAAACAATTCGTTAATGGTATTTAAACCATGTATTTAGAGACTAATTTTAGTAAAATACATTAGTGTTTAACAACTCTTAAACGCCACACATATTCTTTTTACCCGTGTTTTACTAATTATCCGAGCTATACGCATTCAATATTACTAAAAGGGTAGGGATGAGGAAGGAATAATTTAAAGGAAGTGAATCTGCATTTACGCGAATGCGTGCTTAATGGAGAAACATTCTATGCACTCTAAGGTTTATGCTTAATTTGTGTAAATGCTGTTAGGAATTATATATTTTTAAGTGTTTGAAAATATGTATATATTTATCATAGCGTCTTACCCCCTCCTAAGGCTATACATATATATTACATATATCAAATTTACTCTAGGGAATTGGGGATGAGGAAGGCAGCATTTTAGAAGTAATATATTGGCATTTTCGTGAAAGGTTAGTGGGAAACTATATAGGAAAAAAACACTTTCAGTAGACTCGTTCTGGATTCGAACCCCGACTACCCTCTTTCCCCAATCTCTGTCATCATCAGGTCAGTTTAGCACTAAAGTGACGTCACAGACCACTAGGCCGCTGTAGCAGGTAAGGAAATAATATTTTTGATACTCAGAGAATATTTTCATAGTTATAAAAAAATTCTGGGTGATTCCTAAACACATCTGAACTTCAAAGATTTGCCAGTTTAGGTTCCTAAGCCCCACCTTAATAATCTTCATCAAACACACATATAATTTCAGCCACATTTTCTCTCTTTTATTCCCTCGAACAAAAAACGTATGTGGAATTAATTTTTAAAATGAAACACAAGATCTCTTAGGCATTCTAAGAAAAAATGTGAATCTGTTTCACCTGTTACATCGTTTACTTTGTGACCTATCACGACGCCTAGGACACGCTAGTGTGGATCACAACGCAAAGAATTCACGAAAAAGAAAAAAAGAGGAGAGAATTTCTTTGACGTGCGCAACAGGTTGCATAACGCCAAGCAGCTCCGAAGGGCAGCGAGGGGGGAGGGTAGGGAGTTGTACCCTTATTGCGTCGAATGGTTGCGAGCTGCTGACCGTGCCGTACCGAGTGAAGCCAAGGTGAGCTGGGCCATACCGATTCTCTTCATATTATGCGTGGAGGGTGGCCTAGTCGAGTGACAGTCGGGCTCTATGCTTCAGCCGGAACGGAGACTAACTAACTATCTTAGGTCGTGTTAAGGCAGCCGAGCTTATCCGAACTGAACCGAGCCGGATGTATCCATTAAAAAAGCAGTGTTTGTGTGTGTCTTGCGGGCTTGATAGTAGCCCTCTACTGATCGTATAAGACGCCTCTAGGGCTTGTCCCAGACAAGTTATGAGCCGGGAGCAGAGCACGCGACCCAGTTAGAACCAGCCATGTTAGAGGGGGCGAAAACTTTGCTATAACCTAGAAATTGTCACTCGTGCCTATAAAGTATATTACTATTTTTACACCTATGAATAATATCCAACATTAATGGTCAATCGAATAAATCGATCCTATTTCAAGTGAATACCTGTTGATTGGTTTGGCAGAGTGGTAAGCATGGTGGTCAAATACTGAAACCATATAATGATTTCATTTTACATCTTTAAAACTTTCGATTAGTTCACATATTATCAAACGTTTCTATCCAAGTACTACGAAGGTGAAGTCTTTTTAAAAAAAATCTTCATTATGAGCATTTTTCAAATGTCTTTATTTTATAATAATAATATTAAAGTGTAATAGTACACATTGGGCAACTGAGAAGGGAGTATTTCCATTATTTTGCTTGTTCGAAGGTTAATTCTGAGCGATAATTCATGGACAGAATGATCTTCTATTTTACAAAGATATAGTAGCATAGTTACTTATATATTTTATAATATCCTTTTACTACTATATATACTTAAAATAAATACTTTAATACTATGCAATTTTGGTATATTTCAAATTTGACATATCACTTTTTTATGTTATTTTTTCTTATCTCAATAGGGGTTAAAATTGTATTTGTATTATTATAGGTATGTTATGATTTTATTTATTGATAGTGGTTTAAATTGTATTTGTATTATTATATTTATATAATAAGGTAGATTAATAATATCTTTTATGTACATTTGTTAAGAAATTAATATTTTATTATTTCTAGTAAGTTCGTCACAATCTGAATCTTAAGTGAGGTGTTTGTTATCCCTGTTAGTACCGTTATTTTACTCGTTTATAATTTCTTAATATATCATGTTTCTCCTTATAGCAAAAAGAACAGAACTTAATCACAAGTCTTATTAATCAATAAATAGTTCAACAATATAGAAACAAACTAATTATGAGCTTGATTCCTCCATATTTTATATTTTAAGTATAAGCATATATTATTATAAAACAAATATTATGTTTATTATTGTAAATTAAAACGCAAACTACACCTGTTTTTTTGACCACCGTATATTACAACCCGTTCGGGCTAACCGTATATTAACACTATTAGGGTAGAGATGAGAGAGGTAGAACTTTACCAGCTTAACTCCTATTTTCGTTAAGTGAGACCCATTTTGTAAAAAACACCCTCAATTTCACTCGGCTGAATTTGAACCCCAACCTTTCATCACCGGCAAAACCGAGCCAAGTGAGATTGACACCTTGGTCCGGATTTGCTCTGGTGGGGGTAAATACACACTAGAATGAGGGTTTTTTTAAATTTCAATTTTTGAACAAAAAAAGTTATAAATAATTTTATTGTGACAAGGAAATAATTTATGATAAATAAAATAATTAACAACATGATAAACATCATAAATAATTTAGTGGTTTCAAGATCTAAACTAGGGGTGACCTGGCGGTCTATGGGTAAGGTGTCAGACTTCTATGCTGGCGGCCGGGGTTCAATCCTCGGTCCCGGCACAGATTTATCTGATTACCAAACCCTTCTTTCACCTCTGACAAGACAACTTGTGAATGTGGGGAATGCCAGGCCTCCACCGTGGTTCTGATTCCACGTTAAACTGTAGGTCCTCCATTTCATCTCACAATCACCCTACACATTAGTGTAAATGCTTATTACCCGAATGGGTAGTAACACGCAAAGCTAATAATAATAATAATAATAATAATAATAATCTAAAATAGAATTAAATATTTCTATTAGAATGCCTAGTTTTGATATATTATGCTTTATTGTTATTAAATTGATAGTAACTAAAATTGTTATTGAATAGATAATAAAAACAAAATTTTAACAAGTGTTTTTATGACTTATATTGCGCTGATAATATCAAAATAAGAACTAAAGTCTCATATCGCATAGTTCCGAATCGCTGAGAAAGAGGTTGAGTGTCAGGATAATTCTGTCTTGTTTTCAGGTGATCGGGAATCGGGATTTAAATCCCGTAAATGTATACCGAGAGAGTTTTTTTCGTAAGTTATTTCATACTCTAGATCCTGGTACATTTTATTTAAAATTATACCTTCACTATATCTAACCCATAAATATTATTAATAATGTTATTAATACATAGTTAAATCCATCCTTTTTCGTTAGTATTTTTGTAATAATATACCTTTTATTGATACAAATAATCGTCTGAGTTCAATAAATTGTTATAAAATAATTCAATATTGGCATGAAACACCATTCAGATACCATTAGAACCAAAGATTTTTTTTAAAATTACCGTTTTTTCCAACAAAATATTACATACATTGGCATAACTAACTACATGAGGGTTACCTGACGGTCTAGGGGTAAGGTGTCAGACTTGTGTGCTGGCGGCCGGGGTTCAATCCTCGGTCCCAGCACAGATTTATCTGATTACCAAACCCTTCCTTCACCTCTGACAAGACATCTTGTGAATGTGGGGACTTTTGTAGTAAGACGTGGTGCTAATAATAATAATAATAATAACAACAATCTATTGGATCCCTTATGTGTGAATAGTTCCTATCCTTAAAAAAAATGTTAGGTTAATTAACGAGATTTAGTTTTCGGTCATGGCTTCCGTACTAAAGGTGTTTTTCTTCTAAGAGCCCCTCCCCGCCACACCCCCCTCTTCCTCTAACGAGAACTACAGATGTATAGGCTTTCACGAGAGGAGAATGAGCAACAGGTAACTAGCAAAAATAATAGCCGAAAACGGTTTATTTCGAATATAAAATTATGTTATTATAGTCTATTTAAATCAAATGATTTCTGATATAAAAACTAGGTATTTTTTCTTCAAAATACTAACGAAAATAGATGGCTTTAATGTGGAGTTCTAGGATAGATTTCATGAACGGAATTATAGAAAGATATATATATTTTTGATATGAAAATTTAGACTCGTGTGTGTGTGTGTGTGTGTGTGTATATATATATATATATATATATTAAATACTAATACCTTTTGGGGGAAATAAAAATTTACAATAAATAGATTATTTTCATTGACCTATAGGAAAAATCGTAGGTGTAAAATCGTAAAACAAGAAAATCTTATTTTAATATAGCAAAAATAGTCCTTATTACTATGAAAAATTAAGAGTTTTAAAACGTATGTACCTAAATACATATGATTTAAAAAAAACAGTATTTTTATAATAGCTTTTAATACAATGAAGAAAATCAATATCCCTATTTTTTTTTTATCTTAGTGAAGAATCAGATTTATTTAAATTCATATTTGTATATGTTACTGAAGAACTAGTTTTTTTAAAGAAAAACTAAATAAAATTGCTAAGTTCATAACTAGTGTTTCATAGTAAGAGTGTATCTGAATTAATACTTTGTGCAGTTATGTCTAGAGATTTTATGAAGCTGGAGAAGATTAATTGGAATACACTCGTATTGGTGGTTTCATGGTCTAAGGTGTCACTTTCCCAATATAGGTTGAGAGGGAAGTCACGGTTTCAATCTAGGCCAGGAGTAATGAGGGTTTATTATTTTTTTCTTTCTAAATGGTATCAAACTCTCTCGCTATACTAAAATATGGTACATTTCCTATAGCCTCCAACTTTTTATTAACTACCCCTTTAGTTAACATATGCGTATATTGCGGACATAAAGTAAGACGAATTAACCGAGAGAGCACAAACCACGTGAGGTTTATAGACTACAACTTATTATGTAAGGGGCCGAACTAAATATGTCATAATAAGGCTGGTGAATCGTGAGACTAAGTGATCCTTTACTATCTCAGTTGCGTCCCTTGAAAAATAAGTGTTCATCCATAATACGGGTTAAATTAGCCATCAAAAACTTGACGGATCACCTATAACAATACTTTTTTTAACAATACTTGTAGAGTCCTTTGAATAACCCTTCGCTGCTCATGGCAAAATACATTAGAATCTTAGTGAAGTTTATAGAAGAATACAATAATGAGTCATCACAAACAAAGAGGACTTAATAGAGTAATAATTTAATGAGTCATCAAAAACAAAGTGGAGTTTATAGAAGCGGATTTTTCATCATCATTGTAAGCTCTTCGCATATGCTGCACACGCCAATTTGTGGTCCCCTGAAGTGATACAGGAAATTTTAATTTTAATATTTTAAGAAAAATCTATAGTAAAACTTTAACCCACCTCGATGGCGTAGTTGGCTAACGCGCTTGTCGTGTTGAGCTCTACTGCTGAGGACGGGGAGATCGAGGTTCGAATCTCGGTCGGGTGAATTGGGGGTGGTTTGTCCTAAATGGTTTTCCACTCTCCCTCCACACAAATTCGGGTTCACTTCCTCTAATTCAACCTTCCCAAATCCTAATCCATTAGAGAAATTAGTACTTAAAGCGTATAACCCAAACGGGTAGTAAGACGCGGTGCTAAATATTATTAATATTATTATAGTACAACTTTGAAATTGGGTGTTTTTCTTGTAAAAGTTAATGTATTTGCTTAATGTCCAATCCATATCTCTGCCTGAGTAATGAGTAATTTTCACTGGAAATGACTCTCTGTGTCGATGGATCAGATTCGGTACCTTGGTGTTCGTTTGGGATTGGGATTAAAACCACGCTTATATTTAGATGTCTCTCCTCTTGAAAGCAGTGTAGTTATTCTAAATGCTTTCTTCAGAGATACAGCATTCTAACTTAATACATCTTTTTTTACGTACCATCAATTTTTGATTATCATTATTGACAATAAATCTAGAAACTGCTTTTTCTCTTTTTGATTCTCTCTCCTGCTGTGCTCGCATTCCTTTATCTCCGACGCCGAGTTGTTTTTGATTCAATGAATCTTTGTAAATGAAGATCTTGGTGTTTTTTTATTTTCTAAGTCTGAGAATTGATTAAAAATCTATGTACAATTTTTTTTCAGCAACTTTTTTTATTAAACAATTGAGTTTACAGCTGGGAAAAAAAAAAGAAACAAACTATTTTTAAAGTATGCCCTTCCAGCCAGTTTACTTGCTCAAAACCTAATAATATATATTATGTGTTTAAAATTTACTTAAATTTTAAGTTACGTAGCTGGCTTATGCAAGATCATAATAAATAAAAATTAACAAAACGAAAATTTTACCGATTGTTCTATATAAGTGAGAAACGTGACCTCTTACTTTATATGACAACACAAATTTAGAGTGTACGAAAATAATAAGGTGCTTAGGAAGATTTTTGATCCAAAGAGGGATAAGGCTACTGGGGACTGGAGGTTACATTACAATGGGTTACATACCATGTACTCATCACAATACATTGTTAGAATAATCAAGTCTCGTAGTTTACTGTGAACAGGGAGAATGGGAGAATACAGAGCCATGCTCGGGATATTGATTGACAAACCCAAAGGGAGATAGGAAGACATAGACGCATACGGGAGGATAACTTTAGAATGGACCTTAAAGAGAAAGTTTGTAATAAAGTTGACTGGGTAGAATTAACTAAATATAGGGATAGGTGGCATACTTTCGTAAGGTCGGTAATGAACTTTCAATTTCATTATGAAAGAGTGTCATTAATTATAACATAATAAAATGAGAATGATTTACATAATCAAAAGGCTAGTTTTATGATAATCGCAAAAAAAAAGTAAACTGGATGAGAGAATTGGCAACATTCTACGAATATATGAAAACACTAAATACGTTTGAAAGTGTTTGGGAATCTTAGTTCAGGAACATATTACTAAGACAGGGTTCATTAAAATTACGAGGTAAAAATATAGGAGAGATTAAAAAACAAATTTTGTACCGAATATATTAAAATGATAAGGTTATATCAAAAAATAGTTATTATTTTTAAACCTTTAGGATTTGTAGGAACTTATAACAATGTAAAAATAACAAAGCCAAAATCGCCTCTCATTTTGAACGCCTGTTGTAGGTTTATATTTATTTAAAAATGCATCTTATTTATTATTTAAGAAAAAATCACTTCGTCATTCTATTAAAACTATATTATTTATAAAATCGGCTTTGAATTTCATAATATTATACATAAATAATAAAATTTGTTATTTTGAATAATGGGTTGAAATTTAAGCACAATCTTAAAATGCACAAAAGTTCAACAAATCGCATACAATTTTTATACATTTAAGGACTTCAAATGCCACCTCCTTCATTGATGTAAGAAATTTGAAGAGAGTTAAGAATATCCTGTTTGATCAATTAAAAATATAAAAAAAGTTAATTTATCTACGTTTAGATAATAAAAATAGTTATTCATTAACTATCACATTACAATGCCAAATTATATATTATATATATTTACAAAGGATATACAAATCCTTATATATATATATATATATAAAATAAAGGATATACATATACTTTATTATCAAATATATCCAACCGAATTTGATACTCACTGACTAAACTGGCACCAAGTTATATTGATATTACCAAATCCTAAAACAAATATCTTAACTTAGTAAAAGCGATTATATTTAGCAATGAAACCATTGAGAGGTATTAATTTGGGAAACAGTTTCATTTTTGAAACCATCAAATTAATTAATACAATTTTAAGACTGTTCATTTCACGATAAATAAATTTTCAAACCATTCATGATAAACCTTTATTTCTATTTATGATATTCAAGATAAAACCTTAGCAGATGGTAGAGAGTATATTCCAAGTTGTACTATAATTATAAATTAACATAATCTTCTTTCTTATCAAGGGAAATTCAGTAGTTATGACTTTTTATATTCATTAAAATAAAATAATTAATTGAAAGTCCACACCCCTTATTGCGTAGGTCCGCTTAATTGTTTGTGAGCGAGGTACAAAGCGCCAGAGAACTCTCAAAGCAGATGGATTTTTTTTTTACCTCTGACACTTAATGTCAGGCACTCCCTCTCTGTGTTGTGGGGATGTTGACGTTGGAGTGAACACATAAATGTCAGACATTATACTGTCGTACCTTTCTAAACGGTGACATTGTGAGGCTTGGACATTAATTGAACTACAACAAACTATCACGTTAAAACCAAGCGTTGACAGTAAGTTATTCCGTTGTTGACCATTTCACTAAGTTTCATATGTTTATGTTACATTTGTACATTTCCGTAATTGCTGCAAGAATGAATCATGGTTTTTCAATTACCCTTCACTTTCTGACATTTTGTGATAACTCGAGGGATAATTAAGTTGGTAGACTACTATATATTTTCGTTAACCTTTCACAAGTAAATAAATATATAATAAGTTTTGTGAGCGTAGCGTGTTTAATTTATTTGTTGGATTTCAAATGAAAAAATAAAATCTTTCAAATCTCATTTAGTATATACATATAAAATTATAGTTACAAACAAATACATAAGGGCAATGTTAGTGTGTTTTGAACTTTGAAAACCCAAGCTTAATTTCTGTTTTGGTATAACTGAAACTTTCCCTCCGTTGTAATGCACTTCCTTCATCTCTATGTGTAAATTATATTTTCTAATTTTCTTAATTTCACCCTTGTTTTTGTGCGCCCTACCTTTAATTTGGAGGAAGTATTCTGGAATTTGGATGAAATAAGAGTGGAAAACCATTCAGGTAAAACTAATGTTTATAAACTCAGCTGGGATTTTCACCTTGCCCTCCATGTAATCGTCACACTATACGAGGAATACGCTTAAACCTCATGCCCACCGATGAGGACTAAATATTAAATAATTCCTACAAATATTATTCAAATTTACAAAGTATAGCTGAATATTCATTATTATTAGGGGAAACCAACCTAAGTACATCCGACCAATATCTAACTCCGATCTCCCCGCCATGGGCAGTCTAGTATTTTGCGAGAGTGACGCCTTGGGCCACGCGTCCACCGAAGCGGGTTACAAGCTTGTAGAGCCACACAAATATACAGCAAGTCCAAACGATACTAGTAGTCAAATTGAACAGTGACTATCTTGTATTTAAAATAAATAAAAAGAATATGAGTATAAAAATATTTAAAGTTATTGTCTTTATTTAAATATGTTTTATAGATTATACTATCTGGGGATTAGGGAAAATTGCTCCTGAGAAAACAGCGCCTTCCCAGAGAAAAGGGAAAATTGCGCACTCCTATCAATCATTACAACATTAGGTGGGGAAAGTGCGCCTTACACACTGTTTTCTGTTGAAAATAGTTACAGCGTAACTGTCTGGTTATCAGTTACAATGTAACTGAAATCATTGATTTCAATAACCAAACATTTTCAAAAAAAATTAAGTTCGTGTTTGAACTCTCGAAGCATAGTTTAGCCATTTGCCAGTTTAGCTCGAAGTTATGCCACACAGGTACGTCAGGTCCATCACTTGATCTTGATCTTGATCTTGATCTTGATCTTGATCGGTGGTGTGCTGTTATATGCAACGTTCATCAGTTTGGAGGGGGGTGGTGGATATATAGATGGGGTGTTGTTCGGATATGAGGAGAGGGCGTAGAGGTTTTAAATCTGAAACAAAAGAATTTCCATGTTGAGCGCCTTGGGATCTGCCATGGCCCTCTTTTTTTCCCGTAGGAAGTGGCGAGGAGTTAGTTCCACATTAGTGACATTTTATGTAGTTAAACTTTTAGGTATAAAAGTAATTTTAAGATCTTTCTTGTCTGCTGCAAGTTGTCCTTGAGGTATGACAAAGGTGTCCTTGGCCATGGTTTCGTCGTTGTCTGGGTTAGAAGGTAGTAGTGGTTCTGAGTATTTGAATGAAGATTCAAGTTTAATTCTGTAGCTAAATTTCATTGTTCCATCTTCTGATTTAATTTTTGGAGATTGTAGGTAAATTGCTGGTCTGTTGACGTAATCTCTAACTTGGAATCTTGAGACGTAAGAGTATGTTTGTGTAGAGAGTGGTCTTTGTGTCACATTTGTGTGTATTCTATATATTCCAGGAATCATAGTCCATAAACCTGTTTCGTTGGATAGGTCGATGTTGTCATAGTATTTTCCTTTTTGAAGTTGTTGTGTTTCAATGTGCCATGTTTTAGTATGTCTTGTGGCGATTTCTTCGTATTGATAGTCGTCAGTTGTGTCGCTTGATTGAGTAATATCTGTATCACCTCTTTTCCATGGGAATACCATTTCTTCTTTTTTAAATATATTTTCAACTTTTTTTCTAACTGCAGTAATTACCATAAGATTTTGAGATGTTTCAAAATCGTATGTAGTATAAGATGTACTTCCTTGTGTAAGTAATCTTTTTTGTAGTGTAGCTTGGTTTGTTATTTTAAATTTAAAGTCATAAAAATTCATTCCGATCGTAATAAGATTTAGATCTTTTAATATTTCAACTGATCTGTTATAAGTGTCAGAATTACCTGCGTTAGTCCAAAACATGAAAGCTGTATAAGGAAGTATGACAGGTTTTAAGTCGTCAGTAAATTCTAAGTCGTACCATCTGCATTGTACTACGGTCCCGTGTACGTATCCTAGTGAGAGTGGAAATTCAATGGAGTCGTCAGTCGGGTGAATATGCTTTCCGTAGCCGTCTTGTATTGCTGATTGTTGAGTCTGTCCCATTTCAGCGATAGTTTTGTCATCGTTTGATTTTAGTCTTTTCATGGTGTTTTCTGAATTCATTGAATCTGAAAATTATCAGAATATTCTTTAAGTTTGTCATAGGTGTCTTTGTTGTATGTTAATTTGTATTTATTAGTAGCATTATTTTGTATAATATTTGTAAGTTTGGTATCTATTTCATTGAAGTATGTTAATATATGATGGTATATTTCTTGTTTAGTAATTAGTGTTGTAGGTGCTTTTATGAATTTTTTAGTTTTAGTGTTGTAATGTTCAATAGTTTCTTTGAATTCGTATTTTAGTATGCGTTGTTCTATTGGGGCTATTTCGGTGTCATCGCACCATGTTGTTAAAGGTGAATTGGTAGTAATGTAGATAGGAATTCTAGTAATGTCCTCCTTGTCACTATGTTTTATATCAGTAGGGATAGTAGCCCCTTCTAGTAGAAGTTTCCAGGTTCCGACGGTGGTATTATCAATGAGGGGTTCCTCAAAGAGTGCGCAAGTTGCACTAGGCAACTGGTCATACTGGAACCCGGTCCTGTCTCTTTCCCTACTAATTAGTGTTGGTTCAAGGTCTGAAGTTAGAAGTCTAATAATCATGCTTTTTCCCGTGTTAGTCTTTCCTTGTATAACGAAACCATTTATCTTTTGGAAGGTTCTACTTTGTATTAAAATAAAGTCAGTATAAAAGTTGATAGGGCATATGTCGTTGCGAGTGAACCAAGTTTCTAACCATTTTAAGTTGTCTCCTGTGTAGTTAGGGTCAATGTTGTTTTCAATTATGTTGAAGTAAGGCAGGCATTTTATAGTACTTTTTCTAGTGGTATTTTGTAGTTTTAAAACTAAATCTAGGTATATTTTAAACTGGCTTCCAGATTGTTTTAAAATTTGTAAAAGTACATTTTCGTTTACATTTTGGATGAATTGCTCATATGTTCTGACATTGTGTTTAATAGTTAATTCTTTTAATTGATCAATCATATTTGATCTAGATTGAATGCTCATGAATTGATTGTGATTAGAGTTTTCTTTTTTAGTTTCAAAGTAGTTTTCACACTCTGTTGTGCCGTCAATTTCGTCTTGGTTGAAGGATTGAAGTAGATGGGTGAAAATTTTTACAAATTCTTGTATAATGCCACCCGCTTGTACGAATGAGTGTAAACCTTTGCGTAACAAATAGAGGATAAATCTTTTGATATGTCTGACGCGTTGAAGGCTAAGATTTGCTCCTGTAAGAGTTGTATCGTTGCCTTCAACGTATCGAGTGATACGGTTGATAACTCTGTGGGAGTTGTTTTCTGATGTTGACTTGAACAGGACGTGGAAATGGTCCCCGTGGTCAAAGAGGATGAAGCGGGGCAATTTGTTACGGGAGGGGTGGTGTGGATTTTTAAGGAGGAGAGGGATTTTCCTCGGATGAGGAAGGTGAAGAGGACATTTGATGTGTCCTCGTCTTCGGGTAGGTCTGAGGGTTGTTCACAGAGCTTATTAGACATGTCATTTTCTGTTTCCATGGAAGTGGATGTTCTATTTCTTTTGATAGGTGTATTATCTCTATTTGTGTGCCTAGGATTACTTCTTTTACAGTCTGAATGTTGGGTGTGTTGTACAAGTTTGGTGTTTGTTCGTTGTTTCCCATTTGTATTAATGTTTCTATTGGATCGTATCCCTTTAGTAGATACAGGTAACGGTCTAGTAATTCCTCCCGAAGTGCTCAGTTTGATATATTCGTGAAATGGAGATATAGAGTTTGAGGTTGGTCTTTTGGTTTTAGGATTTGGAGATGAGATGTCAATGTATTCAACGGTTCGTTCTCGTTGAAGATCTGGTGTCTTGTTTCGTTCCAAAGTGTTAGTGTTAGTCTGTCTATCGGTGCTGTATTTTTTAATGTTGTTGTCAATTTCACTACATACCTTCTTGGGGGGGGACTTGAAATGTTGTCCCCCTCGTCGATGTTATCGTTACCCAGTTGTCTCTTTGAGCAGCTTGGTTTAACCATGTCCATGCCAGTGTCATATTTAATTATAAAAGGTAAACATTCTTCAATTGTAACTTGTTTTTGATTAGTGGATGTGTGGATTGGATGTACAGGTGAGTTAGTTTGTATTATAAAGTCTAAGTAGTCGTCTTCACATAAGTCAAATCGATGATCACTCACCAAATTAGTAGATGTTGAGAAACTATCTTCAGGTGTTATGCAGCTTGGTGGTGGTAGAAGGTCTTTGTCGAAATCGAACTCCCACACTTGACCGTTCTGGCTGAATTCTTGTGACATAATGGAATATTTAATAATATTTTAATTGTTTTATATACTTGTTAAATAATGTGATTGGTTGGTTGTATCGCTTGATAGGAAGTTTATTTCCTGTGATAAAAACGGAAGTACGCCCAAGGACCTAACAAAATGTTTGAAGAGCCTGGCCTAGATTAAAAAAATGGAGTAAAAGGTCTTCAATAATTAGTTTGGTAACTTCAATTTATACGTTCACATCAAATGATTACAGATACACTATAATCTTTATTTAATTTATAAACCTAACCAACCTAACCTAAACAACATGCAAAGAGACAGGTGCGATGGATCGATGTATTTTAACCTCCTAAAGACCTCATGATGTGCGATAAGTCGATCTGAAATACCCTTCCTCCTAAGCAAAATGATACGATGAATCGATCTACGTCGGTGAAAATGGTGAGGTCATGAGGAAAGTGAGAAAAGTTCGCCCACACGACCTTGTTCAATTTATTTAGGCGAGACAGGCAAGGTCGTGTGGGCGAACTTTCCCCATCCATTAGTGTGATGGTTCATGTGAGGGTGTAGCTTTCCCAGGCGCAATTTTCCCGACACCACTTTCTGGTATACCCGTTCTTTTTACAGGGAATTTATAAGTAGTTTAATTTGTATTCTTATAATATACAATTAACAAAAGTAAAGTTAAACAAATCCTAAATTATTTTTAAATATTAACTCTTTATTGGTTTAAATTTTGTGACTAAACGTGAAAAATAGGTAGGTTTAATAAAACAAAACGCGGCACTAAGAAAAAAAAAGTCATTTCAATTTATTTAAAGAAAAATGTATCAACTTTTTCCATTTTATATACCCCAACATTGAAACCGTTAAGTTAAAGACTCAGTTTATTAGCTACTGACACCTTATTTCAGGTGGTAGCGTGTCTTTCTACTGAGCAAATAGTCCTGGGTTTGATTCAAAGCATGGCCGAAAAATTTGTTATTGGTGAAATGTAGGTCTACCCTTTAACAGTGATGAATTAACGGCTGGGGATTGGATGTTGTGCCTGTCCAAATCTTAAGATAAATTGTAAGGCGTACGAAGCTACGACAGGCCTAGCAAGCCGGTAGTGGAAAATATATGGCTTGAATAAAAAAACTGTCCCAGACCATAGACTGGAAACAGTAAATTGTAAAAAAAAAAAGTTATGTTGATTAGCTAGGGTAGTACTTCTTATTGCAAGTTTCAATGTTCTACCCCACCTAAAGTGATGTATCTATTTAAGTCCCTTCAATTTTCAGGAGACATATTTTGAAATTTTCCATATTATTTGGATAATTATGGCCTTAGTGGATATTCTATGTATCTGCTTGCATATAAACACGTATGTAAATATTTCAATATTCTATTTATTATACGGAAAGTGTTTAGTTATATTAGTCTTGGAACTTTTAGAGGGGGGGGGGCTCTTCCTCCCCTCCCATTTCCGGAAACTTGATTTAGAAAAATTATCTTTTTCTGGCTGTTTTTGTGTAACTCTTAAATCCTTAAAACAAATTTAAATCTTCTATCATATTAAGAAGGTATTTTTGTATTAGGTTTTTAATATTCAAAACCCTCCCGCCCCCTCATCACCCCATTTCATCGATTATAAACCAAAATGTTTATATATTTAAGAATTATTTAGGTGTTTGGAGTAAGCTTACAATACTTCTGGCAAATTTAAATTTTATATTTAAAATAAAATTGTGTTTTTCTATTAATATCTCATTTGAAATTAATCTGTCTTTTGGTTATTTATAGTGGTCCCCTAGCCTTTCTACTGAGTTTAGGCTCTATACCACCCTTGTAGCAAGTTGTTTCTTTTAGATTTCAAACTTTTGAGCCCAACGCCCCGTATCATTTACTCAAACAGAATTGTCTTATTTTAAGACATATGATGGTATAAAGTGGTACTTACTTATACCTTACTGCCAAATTTCAGTTATTTACCTTCCTTAGTAGGTTTTTCTATTAATGGGCTCCACAAAACTTCCTTAGTCCCGGCGCGAGATTTTGAAATCTCCCATTTTTATTATTTTCTCTTTGTATTGGGGGATCCCTCTATCTGCCTTCCAAATTTAATATTTCTGGGAATAATATAAATGTTTAAATATTAAAGTGGAGGGAAGGACAAACGACCTTTCTCTTATATAACAAAAAATTTTCTTAAGAAATTATGCCAATTTGTTTCGAAATAGACATTGAAAATGTAATTTATTCATAAACAAACTATATTATGAACGTAATTTTAAGTTTATTGAAAATATTAACTATATACAAAACCAGAGGGAAAACAACGACAGTGTGAGTGTATATCGTATATTTAATAGTAGTCACTCCTTTGGATATTTTAATAAAGCTGTATACATGACTTCAATACAAGTTTCTCTACTGAACTTTCTGTTAAAACATCGCCCATGTATATGGAGCATAATGGTCTTTCAAAATGAATAGCATTGTGCAAGCCTCGATGAAGTTTTATAAAAAAGTTACCTTGAGATTTCGATACAGGGAAATTACCTCAATATTAGCTTAATTAGCTTGATAAGGCTTTGTCTACGATTCACATGAGGACCGTTCTAAATACATTATTATTTTCATTATGTGACAATGCCACTTTACTTAATTCAAGCAGACCACTTCCCATGGTCGCCCAGTATCTCTAACATACGTCACTTTATGATCTGAAGAATGACTGTTAAGATCATTTGTGGTCGAACCTCTGAGAGTGCTGGTGCACCGCAGTCTTGCCCTGTAGGTATTTTGGCTGAGAGAAGAAATCCATACTGGGCTGCTTTTGTGATGAGAAGGACAAGGATATCCACATATGCCGGACCTGTTATATATATATATATATATATATATATATGGAGAGGGGAGGGGCGTTAAGGTGGGATATCCACATATAGCAGGCCTGTTATATATATATATATATATATATATATATGGAGAGGGGAGGGGCGTTAAGGTGGGATAT
>CABEEJ010000117.1:352649-367065 GCA_901482245.1 Timema douglasi
GCGTCTTACTACCCGTTCGGGTTATACGCACTTACGCTAATGTGTAATGGTAGGGTGATTGTGAGATGAAATGGAGGACCTACAGTTTAACGTGGAATCCGATCCACGGTGGAGGCCTGGCGTTCCCCACATTCACAAGTTATGATTAATACACTTCTTGTCAGAGGTGAAGGAAGGGTTTGGCAATCAGATAAGTCTGTGCCGGGACCGTGGATTGAAGCCCGGACCTCTAGAACAGAAGTCCGACACCTTACTCCTAAACCGCCAGGTCACCACCAACACTATTCATTCTTCGTGGAGTATGCAGTAATTTTAAAAGGACTATTGATAAAACAGTAGGTACCCAGTTCATAAAAATCCATTGAAACTTGAGACACAGATGTTTCGAAAGAAAACCAAATGAGGTAAATATATTATTAAATTCATGGTAGCATAGTATCGTAGTTCCCATACATGGTCTCTATCGTGGATACTAGAAGTGGTTACCATAGGGTAGTCTTGAATAAGAATGGTTGGCTGCGTGGCTTCGTGGTGCCCAAAATTACTTAAGAAATGTTTCAGCAACACGCTCAACCTATGGGTTGGAATTCCAGTTCATATTTTTATGTGGATTAAGGTTATATAACTTATTTTTGTGCTAATTATGTTCATAAAGAAATGTACGCCCTGTTTATCCGCAGAGGTGGGCTTACCCTAACTATTTAAACTATGGCACCATTTTATAAACTATCTCACATTGAAAACAAGTAAGGTAATATCTGCTATCTGTAAGGGAAGTGGAGAGTGAATTGCTTCATTCATTCGCGTTCCACCAACCTTCAAATGGAAGCGGCATCCACAGTTCTAGTCCGGGAAGTAATTAAATTACGTCCGCTAACTTGCAAGTTAATATTGCGGGGCCAGTTTGACTTATGGTACGGGGAAAAAAAACTTAGTATTATTATTTAGCACCGCGTCTTACTACCCGTTCGGTTTATACGCTTTAAGTACTAATTACGCTAATTGATTGGGAATTGGGAAGGCTGCATTAGAGGAAGTGAACCCGCATTTACGTGGAGGGAGAGTGGAAAACCATTTAGGAAAAACCACCCCCAGTTCACCCGACCGAGATTCGAACCTCGATCTCCCCGTCCTCAGCAGTCGAGCTCAACACGACTAGCGCGTTAGCCAACTACGCCACCGAGGCGGGTGAAAGAAAACTTCATACTTGTTAGTGCCTCACACATCTAGGATAGGTTATTAAGTTCTTATTTCAAGTTTTTTTAATCACTTAAATGGTGACGCAATTATGACAAAATTAGTATCAGTTTTCACAAAATGTGAATTAAATAATAGTCTTTTAACGAAAATTTGATTAATCGAATGTTAAAAGCTTAGGCTAAATATATATAATGTAGATGCATATGTTGTATTTATAATATTTGGGATGCAGTATAATGTTACATAATTTTTCTTGAACATATGAATTTCTTAAGGACCGCGTGTTAAATAGTACAAGATATGGTGCATACTTGAAATCTAATTGAACAGGGGCCCTACAGAATAAATATATTAATTATTTTTAACACTGCACCTTACTGCCCATTTGGGTTATATGCTTATTTACTAATTACGCTAGTGGTTATAGAGATGATGAAAAATATATTTAAAGGATGTGTACCCTCATATGCGTGGAGAGAGAACGGAAAACCATTTTGGAAATAAAACCTTAGTACACCAACCGACATTCGAACTTCGGTTTCCCCGTCATCGGCAGTCTAGTCTAGAGCAAGAGTGATGCCTTAGATCATGCGTCCACCGAAGTGTATTATCGAATAGTAATCGGCTATTAAAAACTGCATCTGTCTGATATACATTTCTTAATAATTGTAGAAACTCATCCAGTGTAGGTGGGAGGGGTTAATAAGGTTTTTACCCCTCCCCCAAGACCACGAATTAGTTTTCAAAAAATTTGCAAACAAAGAAATGCTCCAAATAGTCTCTAGAAGCACCCACGTTTCAAAATATTTCTTGAAGAATGTCATTCAAAATATCTTGTAGATTCATCCATATTTTTGAAAATGTACCTATTTAGGGCTATACCGAATGATTCCTAGGGGCATTTAATTTTTAAACAATCTTCAGCCAAAAACAATTCTAAATATCTTCTAGAGCATTCATTTTTCAAAAAAAATACGGGAGGAAATTACTTTAAATAGCTTCTCTAGAAAAATATTTGTATTTATATTTACAAACAAGGGCTACTCCAAAATGTTCTAGAATTATCTATAGTTTTTAAATTTTCAAAGCAAAGACAAATAACTTCTAGGTGCACCAATTTTTCTTGCATCATTTTCCTGAAAAGGAAACTTAAAGTCCCTTTTGGGTTAGAGGGCAAAACTCTTTACTTTTCTAACAGCCCCCTTCCCCTTACACAAATAGAGTTTAGCCACCACTGATCTTAGAGTAAAACACTAAAATGGTCCTGTTTTACGGAGAATATATTATGGTAAGCCTACCATTACACACGTTAAAAGTTCCCCAAAAATATAAATTGGAAGAAGTAGTGTATAACTAGATTTGATACATTGTATCTAAACTAAGATCTCTTACATCACTCGGTTACCATAAAAATAATTGAAATAGTATTTAGAAGTATTTAATAGTCATAAATTTTCTTAGCCTATAGCTGTTTTGGAGCTGAGACCCTAAGACCTCCCTCCAGCACAATTTAATTCTGGACACAACCTTGTTGGTTTGCCCCCTCAAAGAAAACTGTGTGTGCACCACTGAAATTATTAATGACATTAAGCTAATTAAAATATCACAGTTTAAAGGAGTGATACTCCTAATACCAGAGATATACAAAATAATATAACATCCTTAGTCGTCAGATTACAATATTGTTCAACCTCATTGTGTTAGTAAATCTCATCGCCTAAAGAAAATTATTTTAAAATAATAAGTTAATAACATATACATATGTTATCTAATATTAAGAATATATTTTAAATAATATTGATTAACAACATAATCACATTTATGGTTTTACGACATTCGGGATCTTTTTTTCGCACATCATTTGATATTTAATTAAAATCCTTCGAAAATATTAAAAGAAAAAGAAGGGTTGAAAAGATAGTATTTTTTTTACATACTGATTAAGGGTGAGTTTATTTATTTATCGGTTTTAAATTTTTAATTTCTGTCTGGGATTTTTGAATTTTATATTATTACTATTTTTATTACTATTATTATTATTATTTAGCACCACGCAGACGGTGCAGTTTATTTATATTACACAGAACACAGCTGTGGTGCAAATTCTAGGTGTCTCCTAGAGCGCATGAAACCCTTTATCTGGTGCTTCTCAGTTCAGTCACTATTTAATCGCAATTGGAATGGCCCCGTAAAGAGCGGCTGAACCATGTAAGGACCAATAACCAAATTAAAATATATACAACCATAAACCCAAACAGCCCCATTTACTCGCCAAACTCTCTGTGTATGGGTTGAAGAATACACAAAGTGAACTGGGCTTTGAACACAATGTAAGTAATATTCAGAGACTGGCAGCTTAAAATAATCAGCAACATTACCCTAGGATTTTAAATTTACAAGAAGCAAATTTAGGTAATAAAAATTGTCAAATAAGTCAATTTATTATAACAAACATTTAAAATCATTGTTTTTATATAATAGGGATGTTTGAAGAAAGGGTGACCTGGCGGTCTAGGGGGTAAGGTGTCGGACTTCTGTGCTGGTGGCCGGGGTTCAATCCTCAGTCCCGGCACAGATTTATCTGATTACCAAACCCCTCCTTCACCTCTGACAATACATCTTGTGAATGTGGGGAATGACAGGCCTCCACCGTGGTTCGGATTCCACGTTAAGCTGTAGGTCCTCCATTTCATCTCACAATACACCCTACCATTGCACATTAGCGTAAGTGCGTATAACCCGAACGGGTAGTAAGACGCGGTGCTAATAATAATAATAATAATAATTGAAGAAAGTATAACAAACTAAATATCCCTATTTTCCCTCAGTGGTCTTAGGATGAATTTGTTGCCACATTACCCAAAATTCATAGATTCAAACTTTGCTGAGGCCAATTCATTTTTACCGAGCGATAAAAATCCATCGCATATTTTCCTTCAGAATGGAAGTAAAGCTTGCTGTCAAATGTCGATTTTGGCATTTAAAAGACACTTGAAATTCATGATACAAGATGATTTTTTTGGAAATAATTGCAGGACCTTTCTCTCTCACTCATATAAATCCAATGCAGAAGGTAACGCGAAACCACAAAATTTATTCTTGGTTTTCCTTGTGCATATACTTTCTCCCAGATGGATTGGGTGAATGACACTAGTCAGCCGAATGCTAAACAATGAAGTATCTACAACTAATAAACCTTCGGACTTTCAGCTCTCAATCAAGGCTTTATTTTTAAATAATAAATCACTGCTTTGAATATTTAAAAAAAAATCCCTCATACACACTATTATCATTGTGAAATTTAGTTTGATTCAATTAACTTAGTGGTAAATTAATGCTCCTATGTATCTTGTTGAGTTTTTCCTAGAATTAAACTTACATCAATAGACTGCCAATTTAATTTTGACTATGGCTAAATTATATAAAATGCATTGTAATATCAAAGTACAGCCACTGCACCGAGAACACTAATACACACCAAGTCATATTACCTGAAATAAATTTTCAAATTACAATGTACCATTTTTTTTTTAGCAAAACATGGTTATAGTTTATAAATCTTAATATCAAATGAAATAATTTAGCATCCTGATAAAAAAAAAGGGAAGATACGTATACCTTGCAAAATCCATATACTTAAAAATTTGAGGTAGTCTGTATCAGAAAATATTTAGAAGTATATTAAATAACAATAGATAGTTATACATTTTTCATGGTTTCAAAATTCCATTAATTTAACAAATAATGAATAGCTAAATGAATAATTTCTAATAAAGGCTGTTGAAGTCATTGCAAAAAGCCTATTATCAATTTAATACATTACCATCGTTGCAATGTTTGGTCAACTCACAATATGAGAAAATGGGTTGTAAAGAGGTTTTCCTCGTCCAATGGATTTGTGACACACGCCAACCATAACCTCACATGACGGCTTCTTTAATTAAGTTGGTGGTCCTGGTAGTGACGTGATGTCATGCCCGTCGGCTGACTTCCTCCCTCCCACAATGAGAGGGGTGAAGAACAGCATCCTGCCCTCCCCCTCACTCCAAACTATCCAAGACATGTCCAAAACTACAACTTGGCATAACAATTATCTTCACCAATAAACTGAAAAAAATAAACGTCAATGTCGAAGATCTCGAAATGTTTACTAGATTTTAAGATATTAGTGGTAAATTAATTCATTATTGTAAGTCACATTTTGTTTATATTAGTATTTGGTTTGAAAAAACTTATTCAAATATCTGCTGAAAATAAAATGACATATACATTGGAGTTAAACACAAAAACATATTTCTATGGCAAAATGATAACTGTTGTTCAATGCATCTAAGCTGTGGACAAACTTAAGTCTACTTTTAATGATAGCACAAAACGGATTAACTATATAAAATTTAATTTGAATCATCATACAATTAATATTTAATAGACTTCTAATATTAATAATACAGGGAAATAAATACTTATTTATCACTAAGTATTTTTTAAATCCAAGCAATATATCACTTTAGTTAGGTAAATCATGATGTATATCATTTAACAATGAAGCACATTAGTCATATCCATATCATCTTAGTAGAGTGACCAAATTATAAATAAAGATGCCTTATTGCAGAAGAATGATCTTTGTCTAATATCTAACTTCTTTCACTGTTGCCAAGCAATCCTTACCAGGCTCAAGAAAGATAGGTTATATTTTCTCAAGCGGTTATTTTTGGGTGAAAAGAGGGGGATTGATTTTGTAACGATGTTGGTACATCTGTGGCGTCCTAAACGGTCTTTGGTTGAGGATACCTCTACCATCCAGAGCTGCCAACGATCACTTGCGTCTGACATGCCAAAGAGAAAAGTTAGATATTCGACAGTTATTAATATTTGTGTTAAAATGGCAAACGTGCAGTCACTAACATGCGAGATCTATATTAATGAATAATCTCTTTAGCCTAATAGCTCGTATTATTGTAAGAGGACATAGCAGCATTAGATGAGAGACTTTTAAATAAATAGAAAATGTTATTCAAATTCAAAACACCCTTGACAGATATTAAACGTCTGTTAATATCAACATGTGAAGAAAATTAAACTAAATGTTTCTAATTGGGAAATATTTGATTTATTTTGCCAAAAAATGTCATGAAATAAAAACTGAAAAAAATACTGACCTTGACTCGTTTTTCCTACATTCACACCTACCTTAAATAATTCACTAACGTGGACAACACACGTCCATAAGCTTCAAAAATGCTCGTACTTATAAAATAAATGGTACGGTGCACCGCACAGACTTTATACCGCCTTTATCTTAAAATATACGTTTATTAAAATTTATAAGATTTGTGAGACGATATAATGGTTCTATAAATTGCTGTGAACTACTTAAATTAACTGAAAAAGTGCCGTATAATTGACCTAATTCCAATTCATTGACCACAGTAAAGATAGTAGTCTCGTATAAACATTCTAAGGATTTATTTCTTAAGCCAAAAAATTTAATAGTTGAAAAAATCACTTTATATATATATATATATATATATATTGACTGTTAACATACTGGTATCTATTATCTGCAAAAAAAAATTAAACTTTGTATCAAGTCACTTATTTCCTTAAATAACTTTTAAATATCGAATGCTTTAATTTCAAATTAAAAAACATTAATATTTGTACATTAATTCAAGATATTTATTTGGTAAAATTCACTGTATGTAAAATTAACTAAGATTTTTTTTCTTTTAATTTGTAAAATTATTTAAGAAATCAGTATATTATGTATATTTGACATGATCTTTTAAAGAACTTCTCGCATAGCGTAGCTAAGCTGCAAATTTTTATTATAGTAGTAAAAAAAACGTATTTCAGTAAACTAGAAAGATTCAGAACGTTTGAAGATCTTGACGGTTAGATGGTCTAGTATTATGTGTATAAAGCTAATTAAAGGTAAGTGGACAAAGATGTGTAAATAAATGGAAAAGGAAACGAAAATCAAGGTGAAGGATATATAACTTAGGGTAAAATCCATTACCGATTTATTGAGAGGAAAAGATATCAAATAATCCGCGAATGTATTCAATGCCTTATGAAAATAAAATTACTTTTGTGTCACTATCTTCAATTATTAATTTATTTACCATCATTTAATAACATTTATCTTACGAGTAAACAATATTTCACATTACCATGTCGTGTTAAAATAATCAGCCTTTTTCTTGTTATATAATTAGTCCATTTAATTAAAATAATTACTCTAATGGAGTTATAGAATGAGCGTAAAGTTGAGGGCAGGACATGCAAGCCTTCCGCGGTCAGGAGGCCCTAAAGGAGACTAGCGGGAACTTTATTTCTAAATGGGAAATAATATATACCGATAAAATGAAAACTGAAAAGAAATTAAATAATAACGCGTTCCAGTGGTCTTACGGTCTAAAGTGTCATCTCTACAATATTATTATTATTATTATTAGCACCGCGTTTTACTACCCGTTCGGGTTATACGCACTTACGCTAATGTGTAATGGTAGGGTGATTAGAAATGGAGGACCTACAGTTTAACGTGGATTCCGAACCACGGTGGAGGCCTGGCATTCCCCACATTCACAAGATGTCTTGTCAGAGATGAAGGAAGGGTTTGGTGATCAAATAAATCTTTGCCGGGACCGAGGATTGAACCCCGGCCGCCAGCACAGAAGTCTGACACCTTACCCCTAGACCACCAGCTCACCATCTCTACAATAAAATGGACGGCCGATGATGGTAAGAACGGGACTCTAATTCCTGTCGTATATATATTAGGGTTGTCTTTCATATGTGGATTTAAACTCTCCCTCCACGGCAATGCATTTATATTTCCTCGATAACCAGCCTTCCTCATCCATAACACATTAGCTTATTTAATTCATATGGTTACTATCCTAACGGGTGATCGACTTTGACAAAATTAAAAAGAATAAATATTAAATAATATTTGTATAAATGGCAGTGGCGTATTCTCTAGGTATGCTAGTCATGCGCCGCATACCCATTATTGTATGGACTAGTTTCTATATTCAATGTTGTTTGTGCGAACTGTGTAGATAGTAATGCTTAAATTGTGAATAAATATACATGTATAATGTATCTATATATTATTAATTTGTAAACTTATATTTGTTCATAATTCAAGACAATTTTGTTTTAAGTAATTATTCCTCCAAAAGGGTCTTCTACCTACCCAGCTTATGAAGCAGGACCTGCTGCTTGAAAACAGAAAGCGAAGTTAGAGAAGTTATAATGACCTTGACCAATGATTATGGGATTGCAACACTAACCCTTGCCCCTCGTCAACAAACATTGTCCAATGAACTAGGGGGTTTACAGCCCAGGGCTTGCTGAATACTTATCGCAAGGAAAACAGTGTGCCAACTGTTGAACAAATATTCAAGAATCAACATCACTATGATTATTTACTATGCTAGTATAGCTCAAGTAAAATAAAATAAAATAAATGCAAATAATATATGTGAAATAATCGTATAAATAAGAAGCTTTAAACTATGCAATAGTTAGATACATATTTGATTATGTTCATGCATTCTAGGCACATGCATCATCATCTATTTGGCAAGCATATCTACAACCATTTTAGAGTATAGACCCGCCTCGGTGGCGTAGTTGGCTAACGCGTTAGTCGTGTTGAGCTGCTCGACTGCTGAGGATGGGGAGATCGGGGTTCGAATCTCGGTCGGGTGAACTGGGAGTGGTTTTTCCTAAATGGTTTTCCACGCAAATGCGGGTTCACTTCCTCTAACTCAACCTTCGCAATTCCTAATCCATTAGAGTAATTAGTACTTAAAGCGTATAACCCGAATGGGCAGTAAGACGCGGTGCTAAATATTATTATTATTATTTAGAGTATAGGCGGTTGAAGTAGGGTAGGGGGGGTTGGGAATGAGGGGCCAATTTAACTGTAGTAGTTAGACAGTGTTTTGGTGTTTTAGTACGAACTATTTATGAAGTTTTAACCTTGTTATTTTGGTTGTTGCGTATAAGTTTATAATTTTGTGCAGCATACAGTATCTAATTATGAGTCATTGTGATTTTATGTAACCATACATCAAGGAATTCCGAAAGTTAGGAGTGTAATTTCACAGTTTCAAAATGATTGATCAGAAAATGGTAAAATAAAATTTATTTTCAGCTGTAAAAGTCTTAGCAATAAGCCAATGACATAGAGATAGAGAAATAGGCCCAATAGGGGGAAAAAATCTCCCTTTTTTTACTGTTATCACATTTTACGGATCTTAATAGCTTCTGGAGCATTGTTAGGATTTAATATATAGTTTTAGGCCCTTAATTATTAATGCAACATGAGTTGAGCAATTCAACTTATTCCTCCCACCAAGGACGCTTGATCCATGTAGTACTACAGTTTACTCCTTATATATATATATATATTACTTTGCGTATTGCTACCTGCAAGTCTGACACCTTAGCTCAGTCGGCAGTTTGCCTGCCCACTGAGCTAAGGGTACCGGGTTTGATTTCCGGCATGTCCTGAAAAATATTATTGGTAAGATTTGGATTTACCCTCTCACGGTGATGAATTAACGGCTAGGGGGCTGGGTGTCGTGTTTGTTCTATATTTAAGTTAAGTCGTGTGCTGATATAATCACTTGGCCCAGAAAGGGCACGCTAATATCTCAAATAAATAAAAAATGAAAATGCTACCTGTATGTACTTTTAATTACACTCAACCAATTTAATAGTGTATTTTGGTGACCTGGCGGTCTAGGGGTAAGGTGTCAGACTTCTGTGCTGGTGGCCGGGGTTCAATCCTCGGTACCGGCACATATTTATCTGATTACCAAACCCTTCCTTCACCTCTGACAAGACATCTTGTGAATGTGGGGAATGCCAGGCCTCCACCGTGGTTCGGATTCCACGTTAAACTGTAGGTCCTTCATTTCATCTCACAATCACCCTACCATTACACATTAGCGTAAGTGCGTATAACCCGAACGGGTAGTAACACGTGGTGCTAGTAATAATAATAATTATGTCCTACTATGTTTATAGGTACGATACCTTAAAAAAAATGATATAATTTCCACGGTATCATATGATAACACACGTGACGCCTTCTAACAGTATAAGGTTCCCCTTACCACTAGTCTACGGGGATGGATCTCTTGTAGCATGAGGCTAGGTTGCGTGTCATGCAGGTGAGTCACGTGCTCAAGTAATCACGCCAAGAGTCGGCTGTGTATGGGGTGCGTTTTTTATCTCCAGCACCACGTCGTCAGCGATCGAAGCCACCAACACGCGTACGTGACAACACAAGTACTGCTGCACAGCCGTCCTAGAAATGGCAGACTACATCAACACGTGAAAGGTCAAAATGACTTTATTCGTGAGAAGGAAACATGGACCCATATTAACAATTCCCGACAGCTACCTTAATGCACTCGGAACATTCGTGGCTCTGAGTGTTAGCTTACATTAGAGATGAGAGTTGTACAATGTTCCCTTAGGGCTTAATTTTTCTGGAAAATTTTCTATTTTGGCAAATTCATATATAAAAATATATATACAGCTATTAAAACAAAACAAATTCAATCGGAATATCCCTAATTATAAAGCTTACACTTCTTTTTAATTCATTCTAAGGACGTTAACACCAGAAATATTATCAAAAGAGTAACAGTTAAACAAAAGTTATTTCAGATGTATTTATTTGTTTTGTGTTTTATTTTCGGTATATCACCAATAACATTTTAAAATACATCGTTAAATAATTTGAAATAAGCGTAATTTTAAGATATGACTAGACTTGGATACTAAATAGGATATAGGCTATTTATTATCTATTAGCTGAAGTATCTATAACTGCCCGAAAGAAAAGTTTTTAATTTAATGATTGTAATAAATTAAAATGTTAAAATTAATGCTTCGAGGTGCACATGTTCATGTACAGAGGCTAATAATTTTGAAAAATTTCAGACATCTGCGTGTGGTTGATAGACAATGCGCCATGACATACATGACAGACAAACTCTTCGGGGTGCCTCTTATACCTGACTGACAAATTTAAATCTTATACCACAATGAGAAGTAGTTTTTTACATACATTTTGGGAATTTCTAAATCCCTCATTTCACCAACCTCCAATTAAAAACTTGAAATATTTTAGATGTAATGGGATATTTGGAGTAACCCCAGTTAGGTCATCGCATTTAAAAAAAATTTCTATGTTCATTAAAATATACAGTATTTTGGTCATGACTGAGCAACAAACAGACAGGCAAAAATTAATATTAGAATTATTTATGCTTTATAGTTATCTTGGTTTTGGTGTTTTAAGACCTACACACATACATGCAAACAAACAGCTACTCATTTTATTTATATGAATTTTATATGAAGGTATTGGTTTAAAAAATACAATTCAATTAAAAGATTTGTATTATAAATAGCCTTAAATATTTGCTATGATAAGTAATTTCATGTCTCAAAGAGTTACGAAGATATGAAAAAAAACAAGAATTTATGCATTAGGCCGGATGGAGTATAGCTTGAAAAGTATTATTAGCACCGCGTCTTATTACCCGTTCGGGTTATACGCACTTACGCTAATGTGTAATGGTAGGGTGATTGTGAGATGAAATGAAGGACCTACAGTTTAACATGGAATCCGAACCACGGTGGAGGCCTGGCATTCCTCACATTCACAAGATGTCTTGTCAGAGGTGAGGTAAGGGTTTGTTAATCAGATAAATCTTTGCCGGGACCGAGGATCGAACCCCGGCCGCCAGCATAGAAGTCTGACACCTTACCCCTAGACCGCCAGGTCACCGAACTACGCACCTACTTTCCCGCAATAATGTTTAAAAATGGAGATATTTACTCAAAATTCGTAATATAAAATACACTAGCAATAACAAGAGGAAATTGCGTTATACTTTCGTAAAATATGTGTTGACTCACGGTCTTAAATTTTATAATTTTATTTTTAAATAATTAACGACTTCATTTTTATATTTGGACCAATACTAAATATATATATTAGGTCCCCAATGGTCAACCCTTCGTATTGAATTTTGACTTCCGGTTAAAATTCTCGGCATTTTATTAGGGGATGCACATCTTATAGTTATCGCATTGCCATTATATTTATCTTTTATAAATTTTGACAAAAAGTAGGTAATTATTGACTATTGAGTCTAAAATGAGGGATATAGATCATTGCTGTATCACGGGCAGATCCAGGAGGGGTAATTAAGCAATTTCAATCAATTTTAAGGTCACTTATAGTTTTATTGTTACATAATACTATCTCACTAAACAGATTTCATTTTTTTAAATTATTATTGGTAATAATATGAAATACTTAATCAAAGGTAATTATTATAAATACTTAAGACAATTAGGCTAAGTATTAAAATATGGAAAATAGGCATTAATGAAATTACCCAACTTTAAGTTCTATGTCTCTCACCTTGTTGTACAAACCTTGTTTAGGTTTAAATATATTTTATCATATTTATTGTTACTATTTCAATGATTAATAGTAAATAAAGATCTTTAAAATAATTTTATTTTTAAATAACGTGCTTTAAACAAAATCTTTGAATAATACCATACACATAACGTGTTAGTATAGCTTAGTGGTAAAATTTAGAGTTGGAATAAAAAATAGCTAGCTATACTATAGAGTGGAGTTAAGAGTTCATTTGTTTGAAATCTGAATAATTACATCTATTTTGTATAAGAGAATGGATAGCTAAAACACTGTTTATATAATAATTTTTATAATGTTTGAGCTTATTTCCCTCTTAATACTGTCAATTTGTTGAGGTTCTTATTAACTGCTTTTAATAAATTTCAATACTAATCTCAAATTTTGAGATATACCCTTCATTTGAGGATTATACTCAAGTTTAGCACTACACTGAAAAAATACTTAAAGATTTACTCTCAAATTTTGAAGTATCTGTATGTCCCAATTTCCTGAGACCACCCTCCCCCGCCAACTTGATCCCGATATGTCCCTGTACTGTACAAACATTTCCCCTAAGGGGTTTAAGGAAAAACATCAAAGTTATGAGAGACTTACTTATTTGCTTATTCTATGGCATTAGAGAATTATTGCGTTTAAACTTAAGTAGAATCTTTTCACAACTAATGCTCATAATATTGTCGCCAATATCTCATAAATGATTGGCTTTATAACATTATATTTGAAATATGTTTTTTAATATTACTACAATTTTGCAATAATAAGTTATTTAGTATATCGAATAGTTGCGGAGATATCGAAATTTCCGCTTCTGTAAAGTACCCTAAAATTAATTTTCATAGAAAAATTAAAATATCCATTTTATTTATAATCTTATTCAACGTCTAGGTACGAATTTTAATCAAAATCGTTAGAGCCAATTTTGAGAAAATCGATTTTTTTCTTTTCATTTTTTATTAAAATACTCTTTATTTTAGGGTTGAGAAGACACACAAACCGAAGTTATTCAAAAAACACTTTTTAGGGCTCGGGGGGTCATGAGACGTCGACATCCATCAAAATCGCTAGTTCGATTTTTTTTATGATCACAATATTTTCTCTACCTGTAGGATAGCGAGGAACTAAAAATCCAACCCGAAGTATTGAGGATGTTGACATCTCACGAACCCCCGAACCCTAAAGAATGTTTTTTGCAATGGCTTCTGCCTGTGTGTCTGTTGAACCCTAAAATTAAGCGTAGATTAATAAAAAGCTAAACCGATTTTCTCAAAATAAGCTCCAGTGATTTTGATTAAAATTCGTCTCTAGGTGTTGATTAAGATTTTAAATAAAATGGCTATTTTCATTTTCCCACGAAAATGACTTTTACGGTAGTTTAGAGAAGCGGAACTATTTGAGATAAAAAATAACTAATCATTGAATAATTGTAGTATTTATTAAAAATAAAAAGACTTTTGTTCAATATAAATCTTTATAAAACCAATCATTTCTTAGTTATTGCAAATATATCAATACAATTTTGTATGCCTTAATTGTATAGAGATACTAATTAAGTTTTAACGCAATAAATATCTAAAATTCTAGAGAATAAATAGTTAAGTAAGTAAGTCTCTCAAAATGTTGATGATCTCATTACTTTCTGGCTAGCTTGTATGTATAGAAAGTATTGTGATCTCTAAAACAATTGAACTCGAGATTTTGATAATTGTCGACGTTTCATGACTC